>CAJDSM010003381.1:0-11666 GCA_903981925.1 Ostrea lurida
AAACACAACAACAAAAGAGAAAGGGAGATTAAACGAGTTTTTTGTCATGAAATTTTCCTCTCTGATACTTTAAATGTGCAATCATCAACACAAATGTAATAATTTGTAGACTTACATTGTGTGACATCAGGCACAATAGATAAATAACACATAATAATCACCACTATGCTTTTTTCAGACAAAGAATAACTCATAAACTCATCTGATTATTTTGGGGGAGTTGCTTAGGGCCAAATGTGTAACTCGTCCTTTCGCCTGGTAGTTTGGTAAAATTATTTGAGATTATTGCAATCAAGTAGTGAATTAAGGAAAAAAAAATCCCGAAGTCAAAAGTACGCAGGTAATTATGTGTTCTTTTAATTATTATTTCTTGAGTCATAATGCGGTGAATTTCCGATCATGCCCATACTCCTTCAAACTTGACACATTAGCTATACAGTGCGAGTGTGTGTCCTAGAACCAAATATCCATAGATTTCGCTTTCATGAAAATAGTCTCGGTAAAGTTCCGTTGTTACGCAAATTCTAATGGTCTGCCTATGTTTGTTGTCTGCAATTTTAAAAAAAAGAAAATCAAACCTTGTCTTATATCACTGCTGCCTGGCGCTGTTTCCTATTTGCTCCACTCTACATACAGCTAATGCTTTGAAGTACTGAATTGCTCCGTTTGTAAACCTGTCAAGGACTCACGGCTGGTTGACGGTCCACAGGTATACTTATTCCTCCTCAGCATGCCTAAAGTCTCCATCGCTCATCAGACTCCGTATTCACTTGGTCCATGTCGTCTTCTGCATGTACACATCGATAAATTAAATTTTATGTTCTTTATATCATGATCCATAGGAATCTATTAATCGATGCTTCCTTTTTCATCTGCATTGAACAAATATGAACTAGTATTAAGCTCAATCAGAATGGTAGTATTACTAGATGATACATGCTTGACCGGTCAACAGGGGATTCGTGACACTTGGTATTACTCCTCTCTAGGCATCTCTGATCCCACCTCTGGTAATAGCTGTTAGGGGTCGTGTAAGTTGCCTTACAAGTCTCTCAACATGTTATCTGTGTATTATTATTTAGGATTTATTGAGATTGATGTACACAAGTGTTCCTTGTTATCTTTTGCCTTTAGCCATGTAAGTAAGCGACATTTACATGCACTGGATCTTCTTCCACTCTTCCATTATTTGAAATTGAGCATTGCTTTTTATCTTCAGAATACGTATTGGTTTGTTTGCCAAACTAGTTGTCGATCCGCGTTTTGCTACAGAAATGTAGTACCCCTGATCCGCGTGGATCGCATTACCGATAATAATGGATTGTTGTACGAAGTGTCAAAAAGTTTTACATAGCGCGTTTCATTTGAGTGACGAAATGGTCAACAAAAGGGTTATTCCAGTACTTTATATATTATGTAATTCTAGCATAAAAACAAGAAAATATAACTTATCGAAGAATACAAACAATAAAATGTCCTTTCTCTGCTTGTTCTAATCGCGGAAGAAGATAGCAATGCATTGCAGCAAAGTATATGCAATGCTAGTGCCTTCATCACCATGCATTTTCCTCTAGTCACTCAAACCAAAGATAAGCCTTGTATTAATTGATTTTTACCTAGTAAACTAATCCAGCTAGTGCGATAGTTAAATGTTATTGTGTTGTTATTTTATTATTATTATGATCAAAGGTTTTCCATAAACTTCCTCTATGTTTTATCATTATAGGTCGTAGAATCGAACCACTGCTATGTGTCTCGACCCATCATTCAGGAGAGTAAGACACATAAATCCGGAATAAAGACTGCTTTTCCTCCATCGCAAGTTCCATCTTGGGAAGTGATCCAAAGTAGACGAAATCTAGACGGAGTGCCCCCGTGTCACGACAAGGCGTTGGCAGAATCTAGACGGAGTGCCCCGTGTCAACGTTGTCACGACAGGCGTTGCAGAAATCTAGACGAGGCCCCGTGTTCACGACAGACGTTCGGCGACCCTACTACAATTTCTATTTTATAGGTATTCTATAACACCAGACAAAATACACTATCACGATAAACTCATTTTACTTGTAATTTTTCTTTTTGAGTTTTTTAATAATCTGTACATGCGCAGAAGGTTTGTTTATTGTGTTGAATTGTTTAAAGCTGACATATAGGTCCGTTGGCGGGTGTAAAATTATATTGAAATATTTTGTTATTAGGTAAATGTATTACACACTGTACTAGTAATAAAATGTTTACTATACTTTTACTATAGATAGCGAAAGGCCCTGAGCGCCACCACATGGGTCACAATCATGGCGCTTTATATAAATATGCTTTGAGGATTAGAGTTAAGAATAGGTTCGCCTAGTACTCCTTGCTTGTAAGAAGCAGACAAATGGGCGTTCTCTTTCGATAACCAAATTTCAATTTTGAATTCAGATTTATTCTCACATATTGCATTAAACAACGGAAGGTTCTTGGTTACAATGCATGGTTCCACGGTAAAGATCCATCCCTTCTCGGGACGTAATGCATATACACACCAGCCATCTTATTTCCAGCTTGTGACGTCGCAATATGAGAGATAGAGTTCTCAAAGGAATTCAAACAACAACAATAAACAATATTCTCAGGATAGTGAGTGTCAAGATTTCATGAAAATCCCATTGGTATCAAATGTTGTCCCTGACGTGTTTCAGTAGCAATTGTTAAGCACTTATTTATACACTGATTTTTTTTACTCAATGCTGATCAGAGACAAATGGTGTTTTAAAGGTGGGTTTGACCATACCACCGATACCAGGAGAAAGGCTTCACCTTCTAAGCAACAGGTCTGATCTACCTTCTGACTGTATCAGACGGGCCCTGTTTCGCCCAACTCTAATTTGTACTTTGTTGCAACTCCAAGATTGATCATTGTTCTTATTCTTCGCCTTGTCGTACAGTGCACTAAGTATTCATGGTAGTTTTTAACGTAATGCATATTATAAAAGAAGTAGTTGCCACCACTTGCAAAAAGAATATTGAAAATTATGTAATACATACTATTGTCGCTTAAAAGACCTATAAACTTATAAAGTGGGGTATTTTTCAGTTCAAGAACAAGATTTCAATTAAAATTCGCGCCAAACCACATTCTTTCGTACTATGTTGTTTTGTAATACATTCTCGTCAAGTTTTTGTTTTAGATTCACACTGCTGAGCAATCAACCAAAATAAAAAAAAATCTGTAAGATATATTGCGTCACCTGAGATTTAAAAACGAGAGAATGGGCATAAATCTGAAAAGCCACATGACTGAAAAGTCTCAAATTGTTGTTTAAATTAGTTCACAATTGATTTTTCGGACACCATCTTTTGCGAATAAGAGTTGATCAAAGCACAATATATTTAACAGTGTATGATGCAATGCTGTGGCCTCAATGATAAAATTTGTATATATGGCGGAGCATTAAATTAGAAAATGAATTAGTCTAACGTTTTAATGTAATAGGACAGCAAATGCACACAGGCCTTTGGTTTAAAAACTCTAGGTTAAAGTAATATTTAAAATCATCCTCGGCTATTTTATGTCTTGAATTAACATTAAAAGTAAACCTTATCCGGTAGACCGTAATAAAAGTGAAAGCAAATTTCCTGGCGCATGCGCGCTACTCTGAAACGTGTTCGATTAATATATCCATTAACTAGAAATCGATATAAATGGTACATCCAATGATGCATAATCACCGACGATGTTAACATCTGTATCGCGATTTCGTAAAAGTCCTGGCGTACAGGTATCAGTATTTTTAGTGGGCATAACCCGATGCGCTGATACTTCGTTAGCCATTTTGGTGGACTAACATTGTTCAGACATGTGCCTATAAAAGAAATTCTATACTTTCGTAACTGAAGAGTTCCAATTTTTACATTTGAACAGATTTTTGACAAATTTTCGGGCATGTTTGAAAAGTTTTTTTTACTGTACAATATTTTATTGATGCTAGTATTTTATTTCATCACAAAATCAATGTAGCTCAGTTTGCTAGAGCAACCTGATTAAGATATTCGGGGGAAGGTGGGGGGGGCTGAATTTAGTTCTACGTTGGTAATGATTGATTTTGCCTCATTTTTTTCCCAATAATATTTTATCTTCAAGTGTAGGTTATTATATCATGGAGACAACTAATATAAAGGTAGCCCTGGTCTTGGTGCATGTTATTTTAACGACATACAGGCATACACACAGAGAAAAAAATAAAGGAGTAGTCCTGATCTACTTAACCTGTATAAAAAATGCGGGAAGATGTGTCCGTCATTACGTCATCGAAACGCGACAGGAAATCCATTAATTGAATGCATGGTGAAGAAAAACATTTCCGTGTTAGACTATAAACCATGACAAATATAATCATGAGAGCGGGAAAACCTCACAAAATATTAAACGGAGCTTTGAATGAAACAATTTACGTTTACCAGTGTACCCAAAAAATGAAATCTATCATACTGGTACAAGTTGCCCGATCTTTCAATATTAAACAGTGAATCGCGGAATTTACATCATGCAAAGTCTCAGTTTTAGAGACGGTAGGTAAGTTAGTCCAATGCTAGGTTATAAGGCTATATCTCACATTATTGCAATATTGAAATCCCTAAGGCCAAGCAGAAAAGGCGCAATCATGCACTTTTTAGTTAATCCCGGATGGTACATGTGATTAATGTGTTATTTTAGATTGTTTTTAGTTTAAAAACCTCAAAATAAACGACATTATCTACAGTAACATGTACCTGCTCAGCCTAATTACTAACATGCAAGTATGGTCCAAGATAAGTTGTGATTCAAATGTACATTATATCGATCGCTTAGATATTCTAAACTATTTCGAAACCAGAGCATCACAGAAACGACCAAAATTGTCCTTGTCCCGCTATATTTTTTCAACACCCTTCTACCTTGAAATCCCTAAACCCACCCATGCTTAAAGGCAAAATTGCAGTGAGAAGCTAATATTGATTTCTTTAAAATGTTACGAGGTAAAGCAACCATTATGATGACTTGCAAATGGAAGCCAATGTACGTTAAACTTTGACAACCTTCATTCTGAAGCCCAAACCTCCCCGCCCTTTACATCCGCTGAGATTAAGACAACAGGGTGATTGATGAATAAAATCGTTTGTCACCTATGAAAAACATTTTGACAGGAGATGTGACGTTAGGCTCTTTTTTTTTCTTTTTAAAGTTCATTCTGACGTCTGGTCATGCAATTACCGACATTTACTACAAGGTCGGTCAGATGATCATCGTTCTGTATGTTTAAGCAAATGTAAGCCATTCATATAATTACAAATTATAAACCCATAAGAAATTCACTATCGGTACATGCACAATTTCACCCGTTTATCAAAATTTCAGTACAAAAATTACTACTATTATGTCGCCATCATACTTTGCTCTATTTTGGGTAACTTATATAGGGAAACGTGACCAGGGAGTAATTAACACCACGTGGTAATGTGTAATCAAATCTGCTCGTGGGTCATAGCTAATATTCAAACAGCCTTGTTTCCGTGGTAACTTATCAATTGAGTAAGATTATGCATCTTCTCAAACTTTAAATTTCCGTTTTGATTCGTAAATTGCGAAAAAAAATCTTGATTACCTGTTTCCATGAAATGGGAAATGTTGACTAGGACTGACAACAGGAATCTAAAGGCGAAGATAACGAACCGTCGATCAATCTCGTAAGCTTTTCAAATAGAATGCAAAACAAGAGTTTCGGGGTAGGCCACGGACCTCCGGGCATAACAGAAATGTGGGATTAGGTGCTTAGGGGGATTGACCGGTCAACACCCGCCGTGAACCCTCTACAGTCGTTGATCAGGTAAACGGAGCAACCCGTTATCAACATCTGTCTGAAAAACGGCTTAACAATGATTGCTATGAAAACATCAGACAACATTGTTGACTCAATGACATGGTCATACTGGTAACTAAATTCGTTATAACGACCATATACTTTACAAAATGTTGCCTTAAAACGTGACTTTTAAAACGCCATGCAACAGGAATTTGTTAAGTAGCCTGCCTCGATTCAAAAACCAGATGAATACGGGACAGAAGTAAGAAAGACTCTTGCGTATTCGAATAAGTTGAGAAACATACACAACCATAATGCAGTGAAGATGGAATATTGCAACATAGATATGGGAAGTTGGCGATGGGAGAAACTGCAAATCGTTCCGTTTGCAGGAATGACGTCCAAACTTGGCCTCAGTTCAGTATGGCCCTGTAATCATATTCCTTTCTGTGCCCGATATACAAACATAGAGAGACCTGTCGTATTTGTGGAAAAATATGATGTACAGTGTAAATATTTTAAACAATAATCACGTTCATCACAACTACATTGTATGAAGTAAGATTGGGAATCAAGCTAAAAGGCTTATTTTAATGTATGTTGGAATTCCCAGGGCATAAATTGTGCTTCCTTTGTTAGCTGACGCTGTTTTTAATTCTCACAGGCACGTTCATTCAAAGCTTCACAGTGATGAGAAGAAATCTAAGCATGTGACCTTTAAAATTCAATATTTTCGTATATATCGACGACCGCTTTATCTTTTAATGATCATAATTGTCATTCAATGTCTATTTGTATATAATCCCAGCGAACTAGAAAGGTTAAAAGACAACCACAGAGTCCTTCCATTGTCCTGCTTCGTACTTGAAT
Source organism: Ostrea lurida (assembly GCA_903981925.1). NCBI lineage: Eukaryota > Metazoa > Mollusca > Bivalvia > Ostreida > Ostreidae > Ostrea > Ostrea lurida. The sequence continues at coordinate 6,693 of CAJDSM010003381.1, forward strand.
ATTTTATTGACCATAGACCATTAACGGCAAACCTAACAACTAAAACCTTTATGACAAACCGGGACGATTTCAGCATCCCCATCGTCCACTACCAGTAATGTAGCAACATCCATCATCACCTGCATATGGTATGTATGTCTCGTCAATTTTAATTTAATATGCAAGAGCTTGTTCCGCGTATGATCATTTTTAAATCAAGGCGACCTACTTTGCAATAAAGTTCTTGTTGCAGAGTTTCAACAAGTCACGTTTAAAGAAGATTTCCGCAAATTCTATGGTCGTAATAACGAATTAGTTTTGCCGACAATGGCCTGCCATTGGGTATAAATGTCGTGTCAGAACCTGTTTTCATAGCAGTTGTTACAGCGCAGTTCTTTATGTACACTGGTTTGACCTACGGATTCCTCCCGTTGCCTGATTCGATAGCAGGGGATCACGGCATGTGTGACCGGTCCGACAGGGATGCTTGCTCCTCTTGGGCACCTGGTCCCGCCTCTTGTCCCTGTCCTATGGGGTCCGTGTTTGCCAAATTCCCTTTGTTTGTATTATGTAAAATGGAACTTAATGAGATTGATCATTATTCGTTCATCTTTGCATTTTCATCTAACTAATTATATGTTTATAATATATCTAACTAATGGTATGTTTATGATATACCTTACTACAATGTAATTATATGTTTATATAAGTTTATGTTATTAATATATTTAATTTTTATGACTGATGTTTCCTTCTTCCTTAGATTTTTTTTCATCATGACTCTTTATATAAGTAAATAACTCGTTTCACATTTACAATCTTATCTAAACCCCCACCCCTCCATGTATATACATCAACTAAGAGTTGAAGTTATACCCTTTTCCACCTTTGCTGATGTACCGTATTAGTTCTGGAACCCACAAATCCAAACTACAGGAAAGCTCAATGCAGTGGCAAGCAAGCTAAGCAATGCAATAAGTTCCAAAAACTTCCTCAAAATCTTTCTACAGACGCGGCTGTTTGTTACCTTGTAACGATTTCACGTCACGTTTCCATCGGTTCGCTTTTCATTGCTTTGACTAGGAATAACTAGTCATTGTTAACTCTGTCATCGAATTTGTCAGCTCTAAATTTTACGCCAATAATCATTTGTCGCTAGATTTTCATTTTTATTCTATAATTTCTAATGTTCATAGCTTCAGACAACGGTGGTGGGACAACATTGCCAAATAAATAATACATTAATAGAAACTGGCTAGTCTATTTAGATAATTATTAGTACAGTCCATGCACACAAATTTGTATTGCCAAGGCTATGCCGAGTTAAAAATATTTTTGGTAAATATTAAAATATGATGTTATATTACCTAGATGTATTTTGTTTAATGTATTTCCTGTTGCTTGAAAATCCTACTGTTACTCTAGACAGGAATATAATTATGACATTTGAACAAAATGATCAAAGATCAGTTGTCGAGATAGGTTTGTTTAATATTTCTATATACACTATCAAATCTATCTGAAGAGTGTTTATTGTCAGATAAATGGAAATTTACATTTAGGTTTTTCTAAATTAGCTGTGTCGGTTCATTGAAAATGGTTTATGAATATTTAATATTCTTATGAATTGGGAATAACTGTTCGTGATTATTTTTGAGATCACACGTAGATAAAAGCTAGCTCTCCATATGTGTACCAGTTGGAGGTAATCAAGATTTTAGGAATAATCACCGGTGACAACGGCACTTCTGCACATATAGTCAGTTTTGTGAAAAGCATGCATTATGTAGCAGGCTATTTCCCCACAAACTCACTTGCAAGCTTTACGACCTTGCAGATATGAAGATACGATATCTTTGTCATATGAGGATTTGACGAAAACATGGGGATTTTACAATCAACTTTTTAATCTATGCTTTGCGTCGAAATAGTTTACACATATTTTCCGAAAGAAAATTCGCTTTAAAAATTCATACTTGCTTCATCATAGCAAAATGCCCCCAGGGTGTGGATTTCAAGAAGATCTAAAGGAAAAATTAATTATTGGCAGAATACGGGTTCAAATGTGCTGTAGTATTGGATGGATAGTGCTAGGAATTCAAATCTTATAACCCAAGACGAATCCCGAAAATCAATTCTAATTTTGTATCTGTCAAATGTACTCACTGATATCATTCTGCGGCAATTTATCGCCAAATGTAACATTAATAACAGTCTTTGTCGACCGAATCCCACTTGGGTCAGACTAAATGCCGCGAACACTCAAATTACCGTCAAAGAAAACAATAAAATCAAATTATACCTAAATCAGAATCCGCGTTATGAAGGTTGCTTGTCGTTAATCTGGTTACAAAAAGCGAGTAATCATCGGTGTCTTCTGTGATCCGCAGATCCTGTACTTCTGCGTGTGATGACGAGGATTGTGTTGATCTCGTGTATAGCAATGATGCATATAAGGGAGATAATCCATTATGTCAACGAGTGACGTCATCATGCAACGTTCAATGCAAGGTTATATCAGGGTGGAAGAAACGCGGAGTAATCGTACTGCAGTATATTTCTTTCGATTTAGCTCACCTTCCTCTTTGTTAATATTTCATATTTTTCAGGTTTTCAGAAACCAGTGTACAAATTTCAAGCAAACTTGACATCTCCCGTAGATAAAGCCATAAATGAAGGAGCATGCCCGGGTTCCAAGGGTAGATGATTAGAAAAGAGATGTAAGCAAGCATGTATTCATGTTCTTCTATAGAAACACCTAGTCAGCAAGTGAAAACGAAAGAGGTGTCCCCGTTATACAGCTTGTTTAAAAATGAAGATTCATAGGCGCACAATATGGATCTCAAAGTAGTATTAAAGTACGCGAACATTTAAAATCTTTCTCAACAAACAACGACCGAAATTAGCCAACAATATAAACATATTTTAGTCGGCGCAGCAAGAATCGGACGACGAATGTCGTTTTGAGTCTCATTAGGCGTACAAAATGGTTATCCATTATATATGCGGGAAGAGCTCTTCAAAAATTCTTCTCCTAGTAACGAGAAATGGCCATTAGTATTGTCCACCTAATATGAATAGCTTCCGTATTAGCCGGCTGTCGTGGTTTTTGTTCGATGTCCCTGCTCGGGTCAAAATGATAGGCTGTGGTTCCACCACAAGGATCTTTTGATCTGATACTCCCGGTCAGTGAAGCTATATGACGTTACATGTACATGTAGAAATCGTGTTAAATCGTTATTTTAATTATTTTGTGAAATCATAATTATATGCAATTACACAATTAGATTCTTATTCACAATAAACTCACAATTTTTAAGAGTAAAATAAATTGCGAAAGAAGATTATGGTCTTATAAATCACACTTAAGTTCCTTTGTCAATTTTTGGTTTGGTGTGGGACCACGTAGCTTTAAGATGCTTAAAGTTGGGAATATTTTAATTTGTGAAAATGATATTCAAGAAATTAACATTTAGTCAAGATTCAGCTTTGTTTTACCACTGTATTATTACAAGCTAACCTCACTAGTAATGGGCCTAGGCGAATAAATTCTTGTGGTTTTTGGAAAAGGCTGTTTCGGCATCAATGAATTTTATACAAAATCTGTTTTAATTAGTACTTTTTAATTTTTTTTTAAAGAAACATAAATACCGATATAATTTTTGAATTTGGCAAATGTACTGTACTGGTATCTATAACATACACGTGTAGAATCATGCAAGAACGTTCGTTTCACAAATGTACATTTCGCCCCAAAACCTACAGTCCGAGCTCAGTTTCGGTAATTTCGATTTGTTTGGTTTTTTGTTGTTTTATAACATGTCAATAACATTATTTTCAAAACGAGTAACACAGCGGGGTTTTTTATAGACAGGGACATTTACGTGCAAAAATACTACAAATAATTTTCAAACATTACAGAAATTTTTATGATTCATTTCATTAAATTCCATTACTTTGGTTTTAATTTTAGGGAGAGTGTTGTGTTTCAGTGGCACATATTGATACAATAGCAAGTCTTAAATCGAATATAAGCGCAAAAAGGTCAGATGGATCGCCGTTAGGATCACCAATCATCTCTTTTCGTCTAGGCGTAGAGTATTATATATTATAGTTATAAATGTATTTATAACATAAATTCGTTCAAACGTCACACTATTGCTCTCTGGTAATTTTAAAAATAGTATTATACATCTTTGTCAAGATTTCCCTACAATATCACTGACGCAAAGAGCGCTGGATTGTAATTACAATGTTTTCTGAAAGTGATTGATTAAAAGTAATATTTGTAAGTTTCTTTATCTTTGCATAAAACCTCTACATTAATATATGATATCATTGTCAGCTTATCTTGTTAACCTTGGGAGGCTGGTTCTCTCTGCAATCAATCATAGCGCGATTTCATTAGCCAAGAGCAACATTAGTCAACGAATTGATCGCGCAGCTTGTTGTACTGATCAAATCAATGGGAAAGGTTTCCTAAGACATGCCTGAGCGCTGTAACGTGCATTCGTACAGCTAACCGTGGTCCGAGTTGAAGAATTAACGAATAAAGCTTTTAGAATGGACACTTGACCCACCAATGTATCTGTGATGTTGCTAATTTAAAATCATGATACACTGACCACGGTATTGCGTGTCTACAGTCTCTCTCTAAGTAATGGTGCTACACGCCTAATGTCACAACATTCCAACTCCCAAGTCTTTAAGTAATAGTCCTACATGCCCGATATCGCGGTATTGATGACCCGTATGTTTGTAGAATTATCCGGGGACTAGTCATACGTGATCTAAGACGAGATACTAATGAATTTTCAAAGTTCTACAATAATTCAAAAAAATCATTTTATAGGAATTTTGATAATTCAAAATATGAGCATTTAAAAAATATAATGTTTTGGTGATTTTGCAGCAAAAGCATGATTGAAATCGATATCGATTTTGATGTTTGTAATTCTCTTTTTTAAGATCAATTTATAAAGGTGAGATGTTTCA
>CAJDSM010003387.1:0-14675 GCA_903981925.1 Ostrea lurida
ATGTGGTCTACTGGTTTTTGAATATTCTTTTGGCCCACAGGAAATATTTCGCGGTGCTATTGGGGCAATGGGGGGCGGATGTATCCACAACCTGGGTAAAATAAGGATGCACAGGAACGGATGCGTGGACCACCGTATATAGACGGATTTCAAAGGGGATGCATCGTGTTGCAATGCTGGTAAAATGTAACTTTCAAACAAACAAATAAACAGATGATCAAGTGGAGCACAATGCGGCGTCTACAATACGAGTCCTGGTTTGTCTCTGTTCTATAGTTCGTGGACCACCTTAATTCATATAAAAGTAACGTTAAGATATGCCCACAAAGAGGAGATCATTAGCAAGTAAAAATTAATTCGTTTTACTAATATGGAATTAAAATGTCGTAAAATTTTGTCCGATCTTTATAATGATATAATATATGAATGGGCCAAATTTGGTGTTGTGATTGAAAACAAATGTATGAACGAGTCGTTTAATTTAGGAATCCTGTTGGATGTGGACACCTGGTGAGACATCGGCAAATAGATTAATTTTTAATTTTGTAAAAACACGTGTTTTATCGAGGTTTCACACCAGGGTTTTCTCAAGTAAGATTCCTGCGCGTGATTTTAAATTCCGCGCGAACGGAATGGCACCAATATTCAAGCATGACATGTGTGTCCCAATGAGCCTCAATGTCATAGCTGCAAAAAATTGAACGGTCAAACAGAAATCGAAAATACAGGTTGATTTGATACTGTATTTGGAGAGCAGCTAGGAGATGCGTATGATTTTGGGGCGTCTAAGGTCAAGGTCACTGCAGGCCTCGGGGGAAATTCAAGGTTTGGGGAACATAATTTTAGAGCAGAGTTTTTGATTTCGGTACGCAATTTATCCCGGAAGTAAATAATGGACGTTTTCCGGAAAGGAGGTGTGGACAGCCATGTGAGGATGACAGGGGATAAATTTGTCGGGACCTATGAGCATCGAGGAAAGTAATCTGACCGCTAAAATAGGACCTCCATTGAACTCCCGGTGTAAACAATCGGGTAAACAGTTTGATAATGTGTGGATCCGCGATAGTCATTGGTGAGTTAAAAGCGATATATATTATAATTGGTTCTGAGCAGAGTTTGGACGGGGGGGACACAGAGTTTCGCCCGTCAGGAATTGGCGACATCGAAGGAGACCATCTTTTTTCCCACGATTATGTACAGTGTCTGGTGTAATATATATCCTGAAAACTAATCCGTGAAGGCTTACGTGTACTTGAGACTAGTTTGACCATCGAGGACCCCAACTTAACAGTATCCAGTCGTCTTAGGCGTGTGATAATTGCTTGAGGCAGAAACAAGCGTTGGATATTATCAAATGATTTTCGTGCATGAAATTCTACTCGCTCCTATTCTAAAACTAAATAGTATTGAATTCACGTTACGAACCAAACAGTAGTTTTTGTTAGCACAAAAAGGTAAAATCAAATTTCCATCAACATAGGGTATATATCAAGCTAAGATAAGAAACATGCGTTGTTAGAGCTTAACGGTGATCTGCGGTGAGGAAACAGATTCATATTGCTTTCGCGTTTGACGTTGCATGATTTACTATAACTCAACATATGTTTCATTGTATTAGCTAACCGGGTAGTGAGTTGTTGATGATGGGTTTATCACTTGTTTATGGTGTGTGATTAGAATTATGCACTAAATGTGCTTTGTTCTAGTAATGAAATGTTATGCATTACTAATAAAAATAAGTAATGAACCTTACATGAATTATAACGAAATGTACTTAGTTATTTTCATCATTATCCTTTCTATCAATGTTAAAAATTCAGTTCTTTATCGGACAAGGGATTAGTCCACAAGCGACACTTCAATATTAACTGGACAAACACCACTAAGTACACCAACCTGAACCACAACCGCTGAGAAAATATATACATCGTGTAAAAAAAAATTCAAGGAACATGCCATGCAGCACTCAAATTGTTTATTTTTTACAATCTGTCGATGCCTCAGATGATAAATATATAAATTTAGAAATAACGGGATATTTACAGTAGTAATTAAACATCTTACTTTAAAAAAGTCCTGAAAAGACTACTTGATAGCGTCGATCAAGAACAACACTGGAGAGTACGCGGCTTCATAATAACGTCAATTATTGGCAGGGAGATATCTATTTGCTGTGGGTGAATGATAAAAAATACAATCTGCCACACAACTTTCATTGGCACCGATTATGTAAACACACTATTTTTGAAGGTGTGAGTATGACATGCTGGTTGATCCTGTTGATCGGATTACACAGATCTAATTGAACTCCCCTGCAGCTCTCTATTGATCTAATTACATGTACACCCAGCCTGTCAATTCGCTCTCTATATTTGTGATCATGATTACATTACTAGACCCTGCGTAAGTCTATTTGAAATATTGACCTTGATCACTATGTATTCTTTGAGGAACCCCTGTGCTACCAGAGCGGCTCTAGATCTGAATCAACAATTCTACGGACCTGCAGTTCCTTATGGACTTGATTACATGACTTGAAGTTCTTCCCTGCAGATTGCTCTTCTTGATTAAAGTTTAGCAATTCAATAATAACACACTGACCTCCTAGCATTGCTCCTATTGAAACTTCGTGTACTTACCAATGGTACCTTGGTGTATGACCTCCTTGTGGCGAATCAATGCGTCCTCTTATTGAACACTAAATTACATGTACTCTGACCCCTGCATGCTTCCCTCATGATCTAATTACATGTACTGACCCCCGAATTGCGAATCGCCTCATTTATGATGTCATGCAGATTCAAACAATAGCTGTGAGCGGGGGAACGTCCCTCAAAAGATTGCTCCATGAATTTATTTGGCATCTTTCATTAGTTTGTTACTAGTGTATAACGACGGGGGACAGCGCCCCAATAAAGCAGTCATTCACTCTTATAATGTAATCTAGATCTGTCATGGTACTGTGCGGACCTGTGCATGCTCCATTATTGTGATTCTCTAGATGTACAGTACTGGACCCTGTCATGCGTCTCGTTTATTAGTTAGGGATTCTGATCACGATGTACTGACCCCCTGCGATGGCTCTCCTTATGTGCCAAATAATCAGTTACTCATATATCTACTCTGAGCATTCATAAAGGAGTGATAGCGTAAAAGCCCTCGTCCAGTTGTATTGTTGAGGAATGATCTAGAGATTGATTTACGGATGGTAAGATTCCATCACCGTTTTGGTCATTATCTTTCTTCCTAAATTGGACCTCAATTACATTGGTACTGACCCGCACTCTTCTTTACTTGGAATCTATCATGATGTACACTGGTTCACTAAAGTGTGAACCCCTGCTTGCTGCCTCTCTCAGATATAGATCTATAACTAGACAATGTGCGAATACTGGTACCCTCTCAGCTCTGTCTTTCCAGCGCGATTCTAATACGTAAGTATCCACGGCTCTCACTACGAACCTCCTTTGGGGGCGAAAATCGGAATTCGCGTGTGGCCATGCGAAGGTACACTCAAGCTCACTCTTCGCCATGACACACCTGTCCCGTCAGTCTACAAAGTCAAACACGAAATTCATGTATTTGGGCGGAAATACGATCTTCTGTGTTTCGAAGGAACTAACAAGTATTAATAATGGAATTTATAAGATGCTATATCATTTGCAACGTGGTTGGGCCAAAAAACGAGAGATGAGTTCAGTTCTGATCTCCGGTCTAACTTTCCCATATGAGAATATAACAAAAAATCTGAGACCGACAAGGTCAGCTATCTAAGTTAATCGCAGATCAAGAAGCCCAAAAAGAATTTTAACATGTAAACATAACACTCCAAAAATAAGTGTCGATGAACACATTAAATTGTCAATGCATGAAAAACCCCGAAGCAAGAAGAAATACCATAGACTAGTAACAGCCATAATAAGGAGACAAACACATCAACAAATTGTTGGTACGCACTGCTCAAGACATGACCCCACACTTTTCATTTCGGGACTTACTATCTCTGCGTGGGGAAAATACTAAATTAAGCCACCGCATTTTTTTCTAGTAGTATTTGTCCAAAAAATAATAGTGTTTTACACGAAAAAGATGACTAAACTTTATGGGAATGACAAGTCGTTTGGTTGCGTCATTCCTCTCTTTGTATTTAAGGAGAAAGATGATTATCAACATTATTAGGACTTCGGTAGAGAATACATAACCGAATATGTGTTTGTAGTTGCAGGGTGATCATGAAAAAACAAATGTTTAAAAGCATTCAGTAGGTCCGGTCATGTTGGTTCACCAACTCGAGCTATGGCTAGTTGAGCCACCGAATAAATCATATTACTTATTTCACTTTTGGTTGTAGGCCCAAGAATCCATTATTTTCGGACTTCATGTTCCTGATTAACTCCGAGCCTAAAAACACCTTTCTAAATCAAGTTGAATAAAATGGGAGGCGGGACCAAGAAGAAGAAGTTTTATCGGATTTAGCAGTCACACTAAAATATTATTTTTGCTGATACCATGTGTATCAGGAGTGTATCATTTAGAGGTTTGTTGGGCTTCGAAAAATATTTAGGGGAAATATGATAGTTTTATTGGGCTTTTTGTGGTCTTTGAGGTGACTGCTAGTGCACAGACAGTCAGAGGATTTATAAAAATCAGAATAGTGGTTGTTTATGAATCTTACGAAAGAAAGACGACACTCCGGACAATACCGCCATTGAACGAGTTTGAAATCCCCTCGATTATGAGGGCATTTACGCATTGAATAAATAATAAGGAAACGCTTTTTGTCAGGGGGTATACATTGGTTATATACCAAATCAGCCGAAAGGGAAAGGATAAATGGGGGACTTAAAGACCTAAAGACCACCGCACCCCCCCTGAGCTATTTTTTTAACTTTCTGATCCCGAATTTGGCTCATCACCGAGAAGTTTGGTGTTTTATGCTTTAATGATTTAATCGATACAGCTAACTAAGAGAACAATTTAATGATAAAATCAGGTACCCGATAAAATCTTGTGCTTGGGTAAGAAGAATTATTACGCGTCGGCAGTAAGATTAAGAATAATCAAACAATCTCTTTATAAACGCGTTTGGTCATTCCCAGATTTTCAACCTTGAAATTCAATAAAGAAAAAGGTTTATGCACACGAAAGAAACGAGAGCGTATGCCGAAGACTGACCAGGTAGATTACACAAGACCGTTAACCGGGAGCAATTTTTCCGCCGTATCCTAGGGGAGCTCAGATTAGACAGAAATGTATTTTCCCCAGTGGGTACGAAAGAAAAATAAATTTTTATGATGATGGGTTTGTGTTTTCTACTATAATAAACTGGCATTCTCTTTCCAAAATTTGTCCAAGATAAAGGGAACTCCGGGGGAAAGAATATGTTAGAGGGATATGGAGATCGGATGGTATAAAAATTAAAGGGGATGACAGGTTACAATCAGCTGCCGTGACACATCAGGGACGGGTTCTTATTGGACTGGCACATTTCAAGGGCCAATTTGGGAACTCAAAATGAACACAATAAAAGTGAACATGTACATGTTCTGTCCACCTTCAGCCGTGGTAGGCAGGATTACAAGATTTCTACTGGAATTACCAGGTAAGGATCTTCAATCTACATTACACACCTAATGAAGTGAACAGTTCATTAACATGTAGCTCATGGTCTGCCAACTACGGTGGAAGCATCATTGTTGGTGGGGCCAAATTGTCTGGATCGGCGTCACTTTACCTCAAATTACAGTCCCCACGAAGCACGTTTATTTTCCTTTTATCTTTACAATATCTACAAACCGTTCACATATTATAGCTGTTAACGAACATGAGGGATTAGCAGATCCCAGTTCTCCCTGACTGAACTGCTAACTCCCTGTTGATATCGTTAAGTTTATATACCTGATACAAATTTTGAATAATATGATTTTTAATAAAATTCGGAATGAAAACAATTCATTTAATTTCGTTATGCTAACTCGCCAAGTCAAGTACTGCATAAATCCACATATTTTTTCTCGGAGCATTAAGTTCAACACAGACAACGATACCTCAGACATTTTTCTTTTGCGTTTTACAGCTATCTAGAGACTTTAATGTTATAGATTGCACAATTCATCAAAATTCGTATAAAACATATCAATCTAAATGCCGTTGAAGTGTCGCCAGGTGTTTACATAACAAACGTTTACTAAACGCTTGTGTGTAGAGAGGCATTGGACGTAACAATGCGTAGCACGTAATAAGGACGTTACCATGACAGGACGTGGCTGAAACTATGAACGACTTTCGGTCTTTTTGCTGTTTAAGAAGAAGAAGAAGTCCTAGAGGATTACGAAGTAGCGGGAATTAGTTTCTCAAAGCAGGGAATATTCAGGACTGAGAGCGCCCGGGATTAGTCTGCAAACCGGGCAAAAACAAAATTCCACGGGAATTAGCCAATATCTAACACCTCCTTTTAATAGTGAAAAATCAGTAAAGGTATAATAATTATCAATAACTCATGAAAATAAGTCCCCACGAACCAGCAAAATTTTGGTTACCCATGAACATTGACCACCACGAATTAAAATGATTTGACAGTATACAGCCATGACAGGTTTAGGATTCCAAAAATTTTATAGAAAAATCTCCCGACTAAATTGTCTACAGAATGATGGACTGAGAGATGGACAGAGTGACTTTAATATACAGGGTATACTATTTCCACTTTGATTGTGGGGAGGGGGGTGTTAAAATAAATTTACCTCCTTCTTCTTGAAAAAGAAACATCACTTTCGTTGTCTGAACCTTTGTTCTTTGGAAAGTATCTGAAAAGAAATGAGCGAGATGTGGAAGATGCTATACTGCTACAGTGTCTTATTTCACCATCAACAACTTCTATATCAAAAGCTTGAAGAATTTTGTGCCACTAAACTAGATATATATCACTCCACTTGTGTCTATACGTCAGTAATTTATCCCACTCACTTGTGTCTATATGTCAGTAATTTATCCCACTCACTGTGTCTGTCTTGTTCTATGTCAGTAATTTATCCCACTACTTGTGTCTATGTCAGTAATTTATCCCATTCACTTGCGTCTATATGTCAGTAATTTATATCACTCACTCGTGTCTGTCAGTAATTTATCCCACTCACTTGAGTCTGTCAGTAATTTATCTCACTCACTTGTGTCTATAAGTCAGTAATTCATCCCACTCACTTGTGGCTAAGTCAGTAATTTATCCCACTCACTTGCGTCTATATGTCAGTTATTTCTCCCACTCGCGTCTGCCTCTGTCAGTAATTTCTCTCACTTGTGTCTATAAGTCAGTAATTCATCCCACTCACTTGTGGCTAAGTCAGTAATTTATCCCACTCACTTGCGTCTATATGTCAGTTATTTCTCCCACTCGCGTCTGCCTCTGTCAGTAATTTCTCTCACTTGTGTCTATAAGTCAGTAATTCATCCCACTCACTTGTGGCTAAGTCAGTAATTTATCCCACTCACTTGCGTCTATATGTCAGTTATTTCTCCCACTCGCGTCTGCCTCTGTCAGTAATTTCTCTCACTTGTGTCTATAAGTCAGTAATTCATCCCACTCACTTGTGGCTAAGTCAGTAATTTATCCCACTCACTTGAGTCTGTCAGTAATTTATCTCACTCACTTGTGTCTATAAGTCAGTATTATCCCACTCACTTGTGATCTATATGTATACCATCACAGGTATATTATAATTTAATCCCACTCACATTGTGTCTATGGTCAGTAATTTTATCCACTCACTTTGCATCTATAATCAGTAATTTATCCCAACTCACCTTGTGTTAAAGTCAGTAATTTAATCCCACTCACTTTGTGTCTGTCGTAAATTTATCCCACTCACTTGTGTTCTATGTCAGTAATTTATCCACTCAACTTGCATCATACAAGGTCAGTAATTTATCCCACCACTTTGTCTGTCAGAATTTATCTCCACTCACTTGTGTCTGTCGTAAAATTTATTCCCACTCACTTGTGCTATAAGTCAGTAATTTTACCACTCACTTGTGTCTGTCAGTAATTATCCACTCACTTGTGTCTATGTCAGTAATTTATCCACACTTCACTGTGCGTCTTATAAGTCAGGTAATTTATCCAACACTTGTGTCTGTCAGTAATTTATCCCACTCATCTTGTGTCAATTTATCCACTCACTTGTGTCTATAGTCAGTAATTTATCCCACTCAACTTGTGTCTATGTCAGTAATTTATCCCACTCACTTGTGTCTTGTCAGTAATTTTATCCCATCACTTGTGTCTGTCAGTAATTTATCCCACTCACTTGTGTCTAGTCAGTATTTATCCACTCACTTGCATCTATAAGTCAGTAATCTATCCCACACACTTGTGTATGTCAGTAATTTATCCCACTCACTCGTGTCTGTCAGTAATTTATCCGCTCACTTGTGTCTATGTCAGTAATTATCATCACTCACTTGTGTCTGTCAGTAATTTATCCCACTCACTGTGTGTTATGTCAGAATATTTATCTCACTCACTTGTGTCTATCGTAATTTATCCTCAACTTGTGTCTATGTCAGTATTTCCACTCACTTGTGTCTGTCAGTAATTTATATTCACTCACTCGTGTCTGTCAGTAATTTATCCCACTCACTTGCATCTATATCATGTAATTTAATCCACTCAATGTGTCTATCAGTAATTTATCCCACTCACTTATGTCTGTCATAATTTTATCCCACTCACTTGTGTCTGTCAGTAATTTTATATCACTCACTTGCGTCTTATGTCAGTAATTATCCACTCACTTGTGTCTATACATCAGTATTTAATATCACTCATTGTGCTCTATTGTCAGTAATTTATCCCACTCACTTGTGCTGTCAGTAATTTATCCCACTCACTTGCTGTCTGTCAGTAATTTATATCACTCACTTGCGTCTATACATCAGTAATTTATCCCACTCACTTGTGTCTGTCAGTAATTTATCCCACTCACTTGTGTCTGTCAGTAATTTTATCCCACTCACTTGTGTCTGTCAGTAATTTATTCCCACTAATTGTGTCTGTCAGTAATTTATATCACTCACTTGCGTCTATACATCAGTAAATTTATCCCACTCACTTGTGTCTATGTCAGTAATTATATCCCCACTCACTTGCGTCATATATGCCAGTAATTTATCCCACTCACTTTGTCTATGTCAGTAATTTTCCCCACTCACTTGTGTCTATGTCAGTAATTTATCCCACTTCACTTGTGTCTATACATCAGTAAGAACTAGGTACAGTTTCTATAGTCAGCTGGCCCAAAATATTGATGATTTCACTTGATCTCAAACCTTGCCAGTCAAAATAAGGAATATATTAGCAATCCAAAAATCCACTCAGTTTTATCAGTAAAATGATTTGTTGTCATATGATGAGAGCTTAAAGTTAGCAAAAAATTGCAAAAAATTCCATTTCGATGAAAATATCCACAAATTCAGGTGGTTTTCCTTTCAGAGAACATACAGGCGCATGCGTCGACAAATTCATATTCAAGTATGTTTTTTATCTTTGATGATAACACAATATATCTTATTTTCATTTTGCTCGACAAGTGCGGCACATCTTTTCCTGAGCAGTTAATCTGTATCACATTGACTGTTTTCAGACTCATTGTTGACAAAAGCGGGGAAAAGGTCTTATTCGTGATGTCATAATGCTATCAAATTAGGAATAACATTCAAAATATTGTTAACGTAGTATGCCTGTCATATATTTTACTTTCTTAAAACGGTGATAAAGGTTAATTTCAGACACATTTTTAGAGAGAAAAATTATTGGGCCTTTTCATGGTATACAATCGTACCTTGTTCTTTATATCACTCACTTTGTGTCTATGTCAGTAATTATATCCCACTCACTTGTGTCTGTCAGTAATTTATATCACTCAATTGCATCTATACATCAGTAATTTATATCAACCACTTGTGTCTGTCAGTAATTTATCCCACTCACTTGGTCTGTCAGTAATTTATATCACTCACTTGTGTCTATTGTCAGTAATTATCCCACTCACTTGTGTCTATGTTAAGTAAATTTATCCCACTCACTTGCGTCTATGTCCACTCTCGGTATCACTGGTCTGTCCCACTCGTTTAGGAAACTTCTGTACATCACTGTGTAGTGACACTGGAGACTCACGTCCTGATGTATACAGCCCACTGTAAAATATATATACTCATCTAAACTCACAATAAAACAGTTATATTTCACTGTGTAGTGAAACTAAAAACTCACAGGCAGAAATATACAGCCCAGTGTAAAATAAACTCACATAAACTCACAATGAAAATAGGTACTGCATACAAGGTTATTTTTGCCCTGTATTTATTTTGGCATTTTAAACTTGCAAACAATTTGGCCACATGTGAAATCTGTCCAGACAAAGTTGTGTTAAAGAGTTTTGCTCAGTTTTGAATTTGACCATTGACAACAAGGCCAAAAGGAGTGAAAATAAAACAGAGACCGATATTTTCCTGCATACAGTTATCACTGTGTCGTGACAGTCAGGACTCATGCCCATGGTTCCATACTTACGTGTCCCCATCCTTCTCCCAGGGTGCACTCCTCGTACTTCTGGGGGAGTGGTTTCTCTGTAAATCTGGCAGACTCCTGTGTCGAGATCTAGCAGAAGAAATAATTCAAATAGAGTAACTCTCCAGCATATCACTTTGAAATTGTTACGAAAATATCACTTTGAAATTATTACGAAAATATCACTTTGAAATTGTTACGAAAATATCACTTGAAAATTGTTATGAAAATACATGTATCACTTTGAAATTGTTATGAAAATCATAATTATCTGGCCATTTTTAATGTAATTATATTTTAAATGGTATTTACCCTTTGACTGGTTCAGGGGCAACAACTCTGGTGACTGCAGTATCATTGACAGCACTGTAATACGAACCCGCCTTTCCTCCTACAACAAACATTTTAATTAGTGTACAGTGGATTCTTGGTGCTCACATTCTCACAAATGGAATTCAGTACTCATGTTATTATGGAATCTAAGGTAACAGAACATTAGCATTTATAAATGAATATAGATCACTTGATTAACTTAAAAACAAAATGCACAAACAATCGTCTAAATGCATGTGTTCTAATTTACCTACTATTCAGTAAAGAGTATATGTAATAGATCAAAACAAGGCAACACAAGTGTAGCATACCCTCGCAACATAAGATTTTTACACAGTAGTCAATAGTGACCTTGACCTTTGACCTTGAAAATCAATAGGGTTAACCCTCTCTCTAGGCAACATTTAAGAATTGATGATTCTCTGATGAATGCTGTCATCTATCTTATTCACAAGACATTGAGGCAGTCAATAAAGACCTTGACCTTCAAAATCAATAGAGAATATCCACTCTCCATGGGGAACATTTGTGGAAGGTTTGATGGTTCTCTGATGAATGCTGTTTCTTCTATCTTGTTCACAAGAATTTTAGTCAATAGTGACCTTGACCTTAAAAATCAATAGGGTTCATACTCTCTCCATAGGCAACATTTGTGAAGGTTTGATGATTCTCTTATGAATGCCGTGTCCTCTATCTTTTTTAACGAGAATCTTAGGCAATTGTCAATTAGTGACCTTGACCTTAAAAATCAATAGGGTTCATCCTCTCTATGAAGTCCCTATCACACTGGACCACGATCTTACTACGATCTTGATTTTTGCCTAAATTGTGAGATCGTAGCGTGGTCGTCGTTAGGTCTTGGAGGTCGTAGTATGAATGTGGCCAGTTGTGGTCTACATGTACCACGACAGCACTACGTAAATTTTGAACATGCTCAAAACATTCGTAGTGAAGTCGTGGTGAAAAAAGAGCGTACTGGCAGCGTAGTGAGGTCATGGGAAGAGCACAGGGCAGTCGGGCACTGTCATATTAAGAATGTGGTCAGGTGTACTAAAATCGTCCCTAATTTATCGCCGACTATACTACGCTGTTACTACGCTCTCGTCACGATCATACTACGATTACATTACGACTTATATGATCATACTACGATCACACCACAATGCTACCACTCTCTCTGCGTTCTTAGCACACTCTTACTATGATCTTACTAAAGCCTTATATTCACACCAAGCTTACGACCTGGTTACGATCTAGTTGTGACCAAATTTTTTTTATATAAGAAATTAATCTTTCATATCTTTTTCGCGGTGATATGCAGGTATCACCGATATTTTATTAAACGGGTAAAACTTCATCCAATCGACCGCAAAGGCGCGATAGATGAAAAGTAATGTTACCGTGTTAAGGAAGTTCTTAGGGAAATAAACCTGACCATATCATCGACCGAAAAAAAATATAGATATTTTTTCATTTATCATTTATATTTATATTACAAACAACAAAACATATGTCCATTAGACTTTACTTGTTGTTCAGTACGTGATCGAAAAATTACCGCCAATCCTTAAAAGGTGTGTTCTAACCAATGAGAATCTCGCGCGCATAAGGTATCTGTGAAATATAAAATTAAATCGATTTGGAAATCATCTAAATTCTACACACAAGTTCTGATCCACCTACCATTTAGTCTGGAGTCGGATTTGCTCCTTGTCGGCTGCCGTCTGCTTGGTATCCGAGACACCGATGGCTGCTGTCGGATATCATTGTTGTTCTGTCTGTCATTTCTACCACTATAAACAAACCAATCACTCTGAGTCATGAATTCTAGCAAAGCATATGAAAGGGGATTGGATATGTACTACAGTTTAATATTTGAATGCTTTAAATAAAGATAAACACTGCTAAAGTAATCTTTAAAACCACACAGGTCAAACCATGAAACTATGGATCGGCGAGATCCCATGCATAATAAACAAAACCATTTCTGGTATTCCACATTTTTTCCACAAATTATGCCGTTAGGAAATAATCAAATATTAGTAGATTTTCTTGAAGCCACTCATATCAAAGACTTTCAAAATAGTCATGTCATATAATTCCATTTATAATGAATTCCATCTTAATAGTTATGATACTCATAATGTAATTAATCATGAATTAAAGCACTAAGTATAACATCACTAAAAATGTTGTGCACAAACTAAACAAAAAAATTAATTTTGTGTACCGTTAAAAATTTCCGATTTCACTTTTAAATGTTGACTGCGCTAGAGTAAATGATGTATAAACGCGAGTCCACTGATCGTCCATCTTACCTCCGTCTGGATCCGTGTCTAGATTGTTTGGAAGAGAGAGCTAGGGTGTCAGCTAACTGGTTAATTCTAGATAGCAAGAAAAGGAATATACAAAATATCACGCCTAGCTCTGAAACAGGTCTCCTCCTGGCCGTGCATTAGGAATCACGCAGGATGATTAGGTAGGAAGGCAGGGAGTTTATAGGTATGAATTTATGTGTATATATTCAAAAAGTGAGATCATGAGATGCAAAAATAAATAACTTCAAACACTAATTGTCTAGGATATAATTATATATAGGTAAAAGCCAAACCATTTATGATAAAAAATAGTATGAAAATTCGATGATCATGATTATATATAATATGTATGCTACAGTATTTTTATACAGAATTGTAAACAGGCAGTGAGAATAAAAATATAATTCAAAAGAAAGAAAATTGTTATTTCCGTTGAAGACAAGAAAAGAATGAAATATAAATATATCTAATGAATACTGTAAATATCAATATATTTCTTTAAATTTGTATGTGATGATATATTAATGATCTAGCCGAAATCAGCAACCCACAGATTGAAAGATACCTGAAGAACGTGTGATGTTCCACACAACACTTCCACAAGTGTTTGGTTCTCGTCTTTGTGGCAACATCAAAAGCATAGGTGTGTTCATCGTTCTATACAAATCAAAAATTATAAACGCATCAATCTCCCGTTGATTTCCGCATTCTTTATGACAAGACTGACTTTTTGTGTTCACTTTCAAAGAGTTGTCTCATGTGTAATTATTGCTAATTACAGTCAAACCTGAATCATAAGACTGGTCAATTGAGAAGTTTCACAAATAAAAGGTGGTTTCTTAATACAGGTTGCTTATTTTTCGCAGTAAAAGCATTGACAGCAAATACTATACAGAAATAGTTTGTATGACAGAGAAAATAAGTTAAATAACTGTATATGAATTATGTAAATTTTCAAGAATACCTCGTCTCACAAAATTACCAGAAAATAATGTTCTTGGGGACAAATGTTTTGCTGTATTTCACATGTAAAAAATACTTGCGTTCTTGTCTTTGACTTTGATGATGAAGATTTTTCCTTTAAAGGTGACTTTCGTTATTCTTGGCCTGTAAAACAGTTGCAACATAATCAACTACAAACAAAGAACATGCATGATGTGTGCATTTAGCAGTCAAATTAAACATGAGCAATTCATTATGCAAATACTATACATCTCCAAAATTAAATCATATATACTAGAGACTTCGATACTGTGACGTTTCCATCATAAGCCTTGTAATCTACTGTGTCTTCTCACCAGAAATAGTTTCCAACTTTTGACTTGTTCTTATACACAACAATTCCTGTTGGAGTTAGACCCAGGAAATATTCCATGTTTCCTTCACCCTGCAAAGAGAAATCCTTTTCTGATAAATCTACCATGATTGTAAAATTATCATTACATCACATAAATAATAAT
>CAJDSM010003388.1:0-19233 GCA_903981925.1 Ostrea lurida
TCGACAGCCAAACATTGGCTTGACACAATTTTTCATTAGATAAAATACACAATGGATACTAATGTAAAAGTTGTTTCTTAATATATTCGGCTTTTTATTTAACTGCATAGTTTAACTTTTGAAGAACAATCTAGTTGTGCATCTAGATGTTTTAAAATTCCGTACGTATCTGTTTGCTACTATTGGAGGAACAAGCACTAGAAATTAAAATTCCTCAAATTTTCATGAAAATAAATCCATTAGAATCACACTCAAAATGATGAGGAGACATATGCTTTGTAAATATAAAACCGCATTTACTACTTGAGATGTTATCAGATATCCATTCGTCACACGACCAGACATTAATATCATTTGAGCACGAGGGACACTCAAAAAAAGTGCAAAAAATTGGACCCAAATCGGCATAAAAGCAAAAATATTAGCTTGAGACGAAGTATAAAAGTTTGTTGTCCAAGTTAATTAACATGTAATTGATGATTGTAACACAATTCTGTACATCATTTGAAGAGCAGATTTCAAAAAACCACCGGAGACAGGTGTATTACCAGAATGTTCCACTTAACGGAGAACGAATGTGTAGTTGTTTTCTTCTTGACCTTGTGACTCGACTTTCTGACGGGACTGGTTTCTTTCTGACGGGACAGGTCTCATATCCTTTCAAAAGATTATTCAGCGGACATACAATTTTGGCAAAATCTTTTACAAATCTCCTATAATATCCGATGAAACCAAGAAACTGTCGGAGCTCTTTAACGTTGTGGGGTGTTGGCCATTCCTTCACTGCTGACACTTTTTCTGGATCTGTGGAAAGCCATCCTTTGAAAAAATATGACCTAAATAAGTAACTGACTCCTTGAAATATCACATTTAGAAGGTTTCAATTTCAAGCCATGCTCACTTAATTTCTGAAAATCATTTTCCATCTTTTACAATGGTCTTCAAAATTATTTGAAAATATCAAAATGTCATCTAGAAATATCAAGCATTCTTTCAGATGCAGATCTCCCATGCATTTTCCGCCAGTCTTTGGAATTTACCGGGGGCATTTGTCAATCCAAAACATATTCTATTACATTCGTAAGATCCAATTGCCTACCGAGAAATCAGTCTTTTGTTTATCCTTTTCGTCGATTTCGACCTGCCAGTATCCAGATCTAAGGTCCAGATTGCTGAAATACTTGGAACCACTCAGTGTATCTATAACGTCGTCAAATCTGGGAAGCATGTAACAGTCTTTCTTCGTCTTTGAATTAAGAACACGCATGTCGATACAAAATCTTAACGATCTATCCGATGTTCTAACGAGAACCACATTAGAAGAATAATTGCTTTTAGATTCTCTTGTGACACCGGCTTGTAACATTTCACTAATATGTTGTCTGACCTCATCATACATACCAGGAGGTATTCTCCTATATGGCAACTTAAAAGGGGCAGTATCCTCAAGATCAATGGTATGGGTAACCAAATCAGTTTTCCCTAAATCAAGTGCATTCTTTGAGAACACATGCTGATATTTGTCAAGTAACTGACCAATGGCAGCAAACTGAGAATCCGATAACAGACTTTTGTCGATCTTAATACCCAAATCCATAAGACTGACCAAAGTACTATTATCAGAGTTCTTTCCTTTTGAAAACAGATTACTGTCAACAACCTTAGCCTCCTGTAGAGAGCAAAGTGTTGATCTAGGTCTGAATACAATGGGTTTTGCTAAAATGTTACATACTTATACTTGTATGCTGGGTTTACTTGTACTCTGTGACAATCCGACAACCGTAGGACACACAGTAAAAGTGTCATTTTCACTCATATTCTATGTAATGACTGTAGAAATATCTCTGTCCACAGCTTTTGCAATACCATGAATAACCATTGACTGGTATGGTGCTAAAGTAATATTTCTCTTTCCTGTAGTTCTAACACAATGTGATCTGCAGCTTTTACCAATAGCATTTTGCCAAGCATGATGTAATTAGTCAACCGGAGATAACCTCTGAAAATAATCACGACATACTCTGATTATGTTTGTTCTAATGTAAACAGGACAAACCTTGTTGTATTCAGTTGATGGCACTATCAACATCGGAACAAGCAAATCCATATCTTTCTAGAGTCTTGATGGTAACAGTTCTATGTAACTCTGTGATCTTAGACCGTGAACCATCACCAGCCAAGACAATGTCTAAACCAAGCTTTAGCTCTGGTTTGTTATTCAATTTGTCATCATTGAATCTCACAGACAAGTAGAGACCATCTAGACCCACACTGTCTAACCAAGCTGTCACCATGTAAGATGATTTCAGTTTTCATTTGACTATCCTACCATATCACAGCTTGAATAACTTTTGGTTTTTGTATTTGGGCCTAAAGATTTGTCAGAGTAGGTCCCCACTTGCCCAACAGTAGAGACCCCTAATACTTTTGGGTCTTGTGAAATCTTACCTAATCGTGCAACGCAGTCTAGACTTGTTCCTATCTCCTGAGTAGTCTTGTCCTCTCCTAAACTTACCTCCTTAGGTCCACTTAAAGGCTTTGAGTCTAAACATTTTAAGATCTGCTCAAACTTTTCCTCAATCTTACCTTCAAGATCTTTCTGAATTTCTGAATTTTCTCAATCTTTCTATAAAACTTTTTTTCAACATCATCTCCCACTGATATTCCATATTGTCGAACCTTTTTATTCCTATCGGCATGTACCTTATAATTACCTGTCTTACTATCTGATTATGTTGAACTTCTGTTGATAGATAACTCCTCCACCTTCCGGATTTCCAGTAGCAGCTTGTCATAACTTCTGACTGTGTCATACTTGTGACGAGTTTGCAATTTAAGTCTGTCTGAACGCAACGATGTCTATAATTTATGACGTAACAAGTCATTATTGGTATTCCGATCTAAATTACCGTTATCAATCGCGTTTTGCAACATACTACACAAATACCACTTGCCAGGTTTACGGAATTTACTCGCTAGTCGTACCGCATGAATTTACGGCGTACCTTGGATTCGTCGTTTGGGCGTTTCGCTCTCAATGATTTTCAAACTCACCTGTAAGTGTCTCCGCTTACGGACATCACATAGCTATCGTCTCTGCTCATGGACTTTCAGCTATCGTCTCCCAAATGAGGATTATGTCCCGGTTTAATTATAACAGCAACGTGGGCGCCATTTGTAGACGGGTGAATATCAGCCAAAACAGGTTCCAGCTTTATAATGTTTATTAGCGTAGTATAAAATCAAAAACCTGTAAGATGGTATACTTGCATACAAAACGTACATAGACACAGACAACAAATAATGACAGGACAGACATGATACAATTTAAATTTACTTGAAATCGCTTACAAGATAGTCTTACCGGGACACTCTGGAGGAGATAACAACGTCTTGCCTGGTGAAGGGATAGGCTGAGAGTGCTCGGGAAGAAATTGTGTAGCGGGAAAATGATATCTGTCACATGTCTGTCATATGATTGGTCAGTGTCTTTCATTCATACGTCACATACACACTATTTACATTGGTTGCATCTACAACATAAATTGATTAAGCTAAGTTGGATGTTGGTATAACATTTCTTTGTACTAGTGTTTTACAAAAACCTTGTAATGTCATCTTTGACAGAGGTGTTAACTAGCAAGCAGAGGGCAGAGAATTGAAGGGAGAGAGAGAGACAAAAACACGATTTTATCAAACATTCAGTGGGAAATGTGTAAGATATCGTCTATTTTGTATTGGAGTGCTGTTAACATTCAGTCACTGTTATTTGAAAAATAAGTAATCAAACACAAGATATTTACTGACAGACTTGAATAAGATCACGAGTTATAATTACATTTACATGCCACACTTTCTGTATGAAAGTATTACTGAGTTGCTCGCCATTTATTGTTTCGGTATAATTTTTTGTTTGGTGTCGGTAGGCTTCATTTCGTTCGGTATAGGTTTCGTTTCGTTTTCGTTTTGGTGGGTTTTGTTTCGTTTCGGTAGATTTTGTTCCGTTTCGGTAGATTTCGTTTCGTTCGTTTTCGATTTCGTTTCGCACTTTACAGGTACCCTTTGAGAAATCTAATATAGCGATGTTGGTTTGTATTCCTTTATTGTAGCACGATGTCAGGTCATCTATAGTGACGGCTAGTTGTGGTTCACAAAAATAGCCAGAGCGAAAACCATGGTTCAGCGAAGTTAACATCTAATGACGCTCCAGGATTAATACACCATCGCAGAGTCGCGGGAAAATAAGAGATCAGCGCTGACCGTACTGTAGGCATTTTGTAGCCATGTTCATTGAATAAAGATATAAATTTCGATTCTTGTCATCTAGACCAGACAATGTGACCTGCTAAATTTAATCAAATACACTGATTTGACTAACGATGGCTTGTTTGTCTGATCAAGACATAGGACTCACGTCGGATGAGACAGCTTGACAGGAGATGTTTACTCCTCCTAGACACTTGATCCGACCTCTTGTGTGTCCAAGGGTCCATGTTTGTCCAACCCTTGTTATGTATTCTACATTTGGGACTTACTACATTGATCGTTATTTGTACACAAGGGTGTAAATTTATAAATATCCCATACCCATTAGACCACTACATGTATCATCGTGACCCATAAATTCGTCCGTACCCTAAAATCTCCCCTCAGTTTTCGTGGACGGCAAGTTCCGAATTGTTTCTCTATGAAGTAAATTTTTGTTGGCATTGAATGTCGACTGAAGAAGCAACATCTACAGCAAAATCATTAGGTATAATACAAGTAATGCAATCAGTTAATCATAAATCACCACAGAATTGATCTTTTCGTTAAGTCATTTTAGCACCCCATGACCTAATGGCAATATAACACTCTCCCCCCTTATAGTTTAGGATGTAACTATCAAATTATACATTAATTAAAGACATGTTTTAGGCGTATTAATTTCCTCTTATTACAGAAATGTGTTTATTATTAAACTATTGATACGTGGAATTGAATATGATTTTATTAGATGTTAATAATAAGGAGTTGGTTTGTTGAAAATTAAATAATGACACAGACAATTCATGGAAGTGAAATATGTGTGATAAATATGCTATTACATACGTATTTATTTCCTCTTCGTAATTTGAAATACACTGATTACATATAATATATAACATAAAAACATGAGTTTACAAGTTTTGTGTTCATTTTTGTCACATATGCACTTTCTAATCAATCAGCATTCATTAGCTGATAACTTACACAGTCAACATAAGCAAATTAGTACAAATTTTGCTGAATATACCCTTAAAAAGCTTTATTTCACCCTTAAAAGTTTTGTTTATGCTCTTCATATAATAACGCAAATTGGCTTAGGGGGATGAATTATGGGTACTCTAGAATATGTCAATTACAAAGTAAACAATAACCCTTTTATTATGTAAGTGCCACGGTGAAAAGATCTGTTTTGGGATATATTTTTATATTAGACCAAGAATATGAAGTGTCTGGTAGAAATACATGACTATGGTTCCACAAATTAAAGTCCTTTTAATATCAAAAGAGCTGCTAGCTGACGTATGTGAACAGATCAGGATCGATTTGTTGTGTTTTCTATTTATTCAGTAATCCTATATTGATTATGAAATAGTAACTTATTGCAGATATTCGTATTTCTTGATTTCTTATTAGAATTCTGAGTTTTGTCTGATACAGCATGATCAACTTATTTGTGATCAATAAAAATAATCGCAAGACATTCTAATGATTGCTGTCAAAGTTGATGAGAATCATTGCGTTAAGGATTGGATTTCCTGAAGAAAAAAAGAGTCAATCTTAATAGTTTGAGAAATCCAGGCCTGAATTACTTTAATGATTTTCAATTCACAGATTTAAAATAAGTATATTAATTTCTTACCTTATATTCTACTTCGGTGCTATCGTGTACCTTTATCAATACCAAACATTCTATAGGACGATTTAAAAAATCAATATAGCAGTACTATTCATGCATGATGCATCACAAAATTAATAAAGAACCTTGAGTTGACAAGAGATAAGATTTAAAGTGACGCATATGTGTGACATCTATACTTACAAAATTAATGAGTTCATGTTTTCAATTAACTCCAAAGCATTGTATATGAAATGGCGAAGTAACAATGTATCAACGTATTCAATTCTCAATGGGATTAAGCAGCAGGATAATCCTGTTAGCTCTTTAGCAATGGACAACTATGTGAACGATATTATTTTTGCTGAATATATTGTACATTTATTTTAAATACCATACACTTGTGCACACTGCAGTAGAGGTTGTCTAAGTGGTTACATGTTTTTATTATAGTTACGTAGCATTAGTGCACGTGGGAAAACGGGCGGGTATTTTTTGATAAAGGTGATTGAGTCAAATCATGATTGTGAGATTCAACAATAGCAATACGTAATAGTAGAAACGGTATGTCAGGGTAAATTTTGCAAAGCTTGCCATTCGAAAACTCAAATTTGAAGGAACTTTCACGTCTTCTTCGTGCCATGTCAGAACAGGAGGATTTTGAACTTCGTGAGCAACACCCTAGCTAGAAAAATGCATCAGTATTTCAGTCAGAGCCCAAAACATCCGAGAAAGTGAAGGATTTGGCCGATGCGGTGAGCCTTTTCAAATCTGTTATTGATCCTTAATTTGCATCGTTATCTGAAAAATTGTTTCGGAGCAAAAATCATCTGCCAAAACACTTTCATAAAAGCTAAATGGCAGTAAAGTCTTAACACTTCAGGGGGGAAGGAAACCGGGAGTTAGTATACCTTCAACGAAAAGATAATTGATGACTTGGATAATTTGGTAATACATGTACATATTGGTGACAGTTCGGCTTTAGCTATTGTTACTTAAATAAAACAAAGGTTGCAAAATAGAAATAAGCTGATAAGAATCGCTGATAGTAGTCCCACAGGTTGGAAACCGGTCAAAGCGTACCAACAAAATGACTTAGCGGACGATTCTGATGATGATGAAAAGATACACAGTGTCGAATCCCGTGCCATGCGTCAGCAAAAAATTAGGGGAAGAGTGCTTATTACGCCGTATAGCAGACCTTCAGCTGCAGCGGGTTTCCAGTCACAGCTTGATTATTTTTCTCCTCATTATTTCCCTTTGTATAACCAGCCCTTTCGTGCACACGGGGTTTCACGTATAATTCCTCAACCTACAGACCTCTTGTTTCAAAACGGGACATTGGAAAGCCAGGTGTGCCCTCAACCTTCAATTTCAAGGACAGGGATCGAGTTCCACACTATAGTGATAAGTATTTGTACTTGTATAATCATGTATCAAAGTCAAGGCAGTTTATTAAAGGTTTTGGGAAAAGTTTTATTTTCAGCAGAGGAAAATTGCAAAATCATAAAAACAGGGTTAAGAAAAGTCTTCACCAGCATTGAAATCAATGGTGGGAACTGGTACATACAGGGTGTTTCAATAAACATGTCCCAATTTTACGGATTCATAAAAACAGTTATGCTTCATGTATAAACTGAAATTTTGCAAAATGTTTAGATCAATTTCATACAATTTTATCAAATGAAAATTTAAAATAAAGCTGAATAATTCATATGTCAGACAGGCATTTGGAAAAAAAGTCAATTTTGAGACTCTACTCAATTTAACGTCATTGTAGGTCAGATAACGTCGCGACGTAACTGTTGTGATTTCACCATCCCCTTCATAGAACCTATGATATCCGGACTTCATCTAGTGCTGCCCATAGCGTAACTTTGGCTATGAACAGTGGTCTTCTCATAAAAAGTTGGGTTGAAGGTCGCCCAATACGCATGTCAGCGTAGTTATATGTCCATCCAGAGTGAATTGTGCTTCATCAGAAAACATATGATGTCGGTTAAACAAATGTTTCTCAACACTCCAATTTGCAAAATTAAAGGAAAGAAATGTCGGCATCTTTAGATACTGCACAACGGAAATTTTTATATGGAATGAATTCAAAATTCTAATTCACAGATGAAGAACTATATTGGAATCAGTTATCTAACTACATTCCTTAAAGATTTGGTTGGCATCTCTTAGATAATTGTTTCACCTTTTCAATATTATTCATCCATTCATGCCCTATGTCTTATAGCGTATCTCTTTTTTCTGTCACCAATAGAGGTACTGTTCAAATTTAGCAACGATTCGGAAAATAAGTTCCTAGAAACGATGCTTCACAATCTGGGTACTTCTTTGTCAAAACCTCCGTTCACTAGGGCGTGACGATTTATCCATTCTCATATGACCTTACAATCATCATATAGAGATAAATTTTTAGTGATCACATTTTCAAATTACATGAATACCTAGACCTTTTGATGATGTCATTCATAAATATTGATGAGCACAAGTATATTGTGTTTACAACTTGTAAAACATATGCTGGAATAAAGCTTGTCAAATGTCAGTTTTGTAAAGTTAATAGTCAGTTTTGTGGAAAGATATGGGACATCCGAAGTTGGACATGTTTAGTTGAAACACTGTACGTTGTAATTTTAACTATTATTATAAAATTGGGTTATCTTACGTTTTCATTTCGCAAATTTTCCAAATGTGGAATTTAAGAATCTAACAAATCTGGCTTTGTTAAAACCATGACTATTATTTAAGAGGCAGGTGCAGAAGCTTTTTGTAGAGTGGTCAGGTGACAGGTTAAAACCCTACATGTCAATCATCTAGTTAGCAGAAAATCACGAAAAAGGAGGCTCATTAAGATCTCGAGCTTTCTGGACAATTTTGTTAAGAAAGAAAGTCAGTCAAATTTGAAGGAATGTAAAAACTTTGTATATATAAATGCAATACTGTAATATAAATTTCTAATTGGATTTTTTTGTAATTTAAGTTAACAAGTGATTTTGATCTGGTATAATGTCTGAAGTTGTATTTACTATATAATTAATGGCATAAAAAAGTTCCAAGTTGTAGGAATACTATAAAAACTGTATTAATTTTTTTTTCATTGGATTGTTAATGGAATTTTTTTTTAATGATGCATATAATGTTCATTTGTGGGCGCCAAATGAAGGTTAATTTGTAATCTTTTGTTTCATTCATGTAGTGCACGGTATAGTTCTGGTTGATGGATGTGGATTGCTCCGGACCGAATGATGAGGATGCATTGGAGTTCAGCCCACTGAGCCGAGTGTAAGTGCACCAGGAATCTGGGTGGTTACTGAGAGACCTGAGATTCGTCAGCACCAGTAAGTTATAACAACACATTTAGATCATTGAAATTTGAAGTTAATTTGAGCTGATTGAATTACTAGTTCCTCTGAGTAGTTGGAAGTTTTGGCTTTTGTAGTTTCTGTAGTTCTGACAAGACCAGATATGATAAAATGATGAAAGTGTAAACTCGAAAAACTAAATCCTGTTATAGCAGCCAAATTTGATGAGTGTATGATGAATTATTAAAAAATTTAATGCATTGGCCACCAGTGAGCTAATTATTATTGTTTCCACAATGTGATTGAATGCTATAATTTAGCTGTTCATATTGAAATATGAGTGGTCATGTGTAGGGAGCCAGGTTCGAATCGGGTGCTCACATAGCTCGTGTTGTAGAATTGCCTGACGAGGGGGGTGGTGGGATGGGGTTCAAAATCCGTTTGGCCCTTTTTTCTACTTCCTTTTACATACTGAATGACTTCATAACATTGAGATTCAATGTTTTAAATTGCATACATATTTCTCTTTCAGGTCTGTGCATCCCATCCAACAGCAATACAGGCCACTACTTCGCAGCAACCATCAAGTAGTGCTACAAGTATGTATTGTGAGGCTTATCTGATATATGTTCAATATTTTTAATGCCCCAAACTTAATGAAGTCACTGAAAGCTAGCTAGATACTCAAAAAGAAATTCTCTATATTTTAAGTTTTGAATGATTATATTATATGTATCTTTCAGATTTGATGGCAACCCCATCATTCAGGACTAATAGCACAACCATGACAGAGGATTCTGTAACCACAGTACCTTCATTTCTCATCTGTTGCATGATGATACATTCTTAAGGTATTTAATATACTGCGGTATGATTAACTTTGCTAACTGTATTCATACAAATCCCCGGCCAATAACCTTTATCAAATTACATGTAGCATCAATCCAATCTCTGATCTGCTCCAACATCAAAATATATCGGAGCGGATCGAAGATCTGGTTTAATCAGATTGAAATCAATCATGCAACCTATTATATCTGTAAGTTTTAATCATTGTTATTATTACATTAGACCGTCCAGTGACAGTTGCAGATGAGTCTATGAATATACGACCTGGTTCTACAACTAAGCAGAAGTAAGTTTGATCATATAGTGTTTTGATGGGTTTTGAGGATACATATATATGAATTTTATATAAATGAAAACAATTTAACACTGACACAGGAAACAAGCAACATTTAATGATTTATTCAATTTTACCAAAAAATATTAACTTCAAAAACTCTTTGTACAGTGCAGAGTTATGCCCCGTACGCAGTGCCATTATTGCTTGTCAAATTGATAGTGGAGACATTTTACATCAAAATGTATGCAAGCAGCTTTAATAATTATGTTACAATGAATGCAACCTTTCAAAATTAACTTAAAGACAATAACCTTTTTCAAATAACAAAATTAAAAGGCTATTTGATTAATGTAGTGCAATACCAGTGTAATGCAATTTATTGTATACATATGACATGCAGTCTGACACTAATCATGGTTGCAGTGTATCTCATATGTGAAATTACTTAATCAAAATAGAATTAATTAACAGTTAAACACATACTTTAATTTGTTACCTAAAGCATGAAACCCTGCATGGATGTTATAAACATACATTCAAAGTGGATTCTCATCTGCATGCATGATCATGATTTGCACACATTCAAAGTGACATCTTTCACATTCTATAATAACTCAGAATAATAAACTTTAAATTATGTTAACAATTTTTAAACTGTGATACACATATATTTGTCCAGTTTGTTGCAATTATGTAAAATGCTGAACTACATGGTAGTATCTTCATTTCATTGTCTTAGTGGACTTGGCAGAAATGAAGACTTAGTAAAAATGATATATATCTCTTATTAAATTTTTAAGAATTTTTTACCTCTGAATGTAGGACATGGAACCTTCTTTTGAGGCACCCAAATGTTCTTTCAATTTGACTGCGTGTCTGTGCATGTGCTCTATTGAACTCTCCTGTGCATCATTCTGGGGGTTGAGGTATGGGGTCAATAGGAACGGACGGCAGGCATAACCACTACCCCCTAGAGAACACCTTGTTCAAAGTCCCGATTACCACCCTCTTCCATGTATTTCCTAATCTGTTAATTAAAGTCTCCATTTACCAACTATAAATGTTCATGTAATTAAATTTGTTTAAAAGTTAATTTAACATAGCCATGCATGCATGCATTGATTGAGCAATATTACAGTTGTATATAAATCAAGTCAGGACCACTGTAAACCTATATTGCAAGGACGAGGAAAAATAGGTTCAAATCTGTACCACGTGTATATTCAATATTGCATTTAGCCTATTATATGCATAAACCCCATAATAAACCACAAAATAAAGTTAATAACACTTTATCCTTAAATGCAATAAATCCTATCTATAATTACCTGAGATGTTATAAAAATGTGAGCATCATGCACGATCCAGGCCATGAAGCATTAACTACTTTGTGATTCTTCCTGTAAAAAAAGAAATACATTTAATCCTAACTAAACATGAAAGTATAAGTAACATCTTCATTGCATTATATCTCTTTGTTAATAATTAAATTAAGTGTCCTTAAATCCCACATTCTAATCATAAAATTTTACTCTGGCCAATTGTATATTTTTCCATACATGTACATTTGCATAGTATCAAGAGGACAAACACTTATCATATTTTTTTTTTTTTTTTGAATGATTTATTCATTATTAATTAAGTTTCAACTTGAAATTTCTCTAAGGAATCAAGATTCAAATAGTAAATGATGCAGACTTTTTTTAGGAAATCAACACACTGAAATCAATTTTACTACTGTAAATTTCACATGTATTATAACAAATTGACTTTGACAAGGACCTTGCACCTAAGTTCCTGTTTGATCCATCACTTGATTTTATCTTTCTCATCATAATACATTGATAAAAAAACACAAAAATTGTAAATATAAAAGAAATAGATCTAAACTTTAATCAGTCGTTTTTAGGTTTTCACAAAAATAATAATCACCAAAAGTAGGTTAAAGAAATACCGTGGGTATGTTAAGCTGCACAATCCAATAATTTTAATGATGCATGGGGTAAAAGGTCAAGGCTACATGTATTAACCATCGTGATCGCAGACAGCTTGGATTTGATACTTGTGGAACCCTTTCCTGTTCACATAGGCATTTTTCATCAGAGGTGGGTGCTGTTATTCTTATTGAGTGCATCCAATACACCGCTATGACGTTTGGAAATCTGGTGTCCGGTTGGTAAAAGCCTGCCGAACAGAGTGCAAACTCGCTGTCCGCCATTTGATAAATTGTGCTGCCCTCAGAGCAATGGCATCGGTCGACATCTTTCACGCCTTGATATGGTGCCTTTTCTCAAATCCTACAGTGTAATTAAAAGGTAACGGAGGTTTAAGTTGAAAGGTTGAGTGTTAAGAAAATCATGTAAGAATAACACTCACGAGACAGACTTTTGTGTGCGTAATTTTGTAAGTACAATTACTAACAAATTTAATCAACATACCTAATTGTTGTCATCCGATAACTTGTAGGAAAGCTGCCCGCTAGCATAAAACGGGAGGCAAAATTTAAAATCTGCTTGCTCCACAGACAGGGATGGTTCGGTTGGTGGTTCTTTCCAGGGTCATTTTCTTAAAAACATTTCTAAGAAGCCCACCCTGTTTCCAAAGCGATAGCGTTTCTCAATTCCTCGTCTGACCAGCCTTGGTAATGGATCAGCAGATGCCCGAAAACAATCTTTTTTTTTTGAGTGGCTGAAGTGCCGACCGGACGGCCCATTTTGAATCACTTGTGTTAAGTTACTTAACCAATTGGCGTTAAGTCTTTAACCACAGGTGTTAGGGGTGGGATTAGATTTACGCAGTGTTAAAGTACCATGTTTAACGCAATGGATCACTTTTTGAAAAACACTTAACAAATGGTTAACTTTAACACATAAGTTAACACAGTGCTTAACAACTTGCGTTTAAAGTTACCCAACCACCTTTCGAAAAACCGGCCCCAGAAGGATTGTTTCATGACTAAGTTTGATTTACAGTCTGGTTACCATCATATAGATATAAACCCATCGGATCAGCAATATTTAGGCTTTTCCTGGAAAAACCCATATTTCTGTTTCACAGTTTTGTCTTTCGGCTTGTCTTTTGCTCCATATATTTTTACAAAATGTCTTCTACCTCAACAAAATCCTGGAAATACACGTAGAATAATCTAAAAGTAGTTTTATATTTTAAAAATAAAATGGCGAAGTAACAAAGTACTAACAAAGTAGTTTTATATTTAGATGATGGTTTGATATTGGCGAACTCACAGGACAGGTGCATATTTTCCACCGAGATTATCAAACATTCTTTGATGTCTGCAGGGTTCTTCATCAATACAAAGAAAACAATCTATCAACCAATGGTTGGGTTTAACTTGGAGACCATCCAATTCTAATCTATTCATCCCAGAAGGCCCATCTCGGATCTAGAAGTTTGCTTGCAGAGAGTTGAGGAGCTTCTGCCAAATGTTTCGACGAGTGGTAGCACAGGTGACAGGAAAAATAATTTCCATGTTACCGGTAATGGGAAACATAGCTAGATTTATGACGCGGTGCTGTCATGTTACTATTGACAAGAGAGTTTCATGAGATAAAAAATTAGATAAAACTGTCCTAGATTCTATTCTATCGGAAATTATTTTCGGGAAAAGATGTTTAAGATCTAACTGTAAATATCTTCATAGCACTTCTAAGAAAATTGTTGTTATTTATTCAGATGCAAGCGACATTGAAGCAGCAGCGTAAACGTAGGGAGTAAATGAAAAAGTTTGTCATTGCATATGGAATAAGGTCGAGAAAAACAAAAGGTTTACATGGAGAGAGCTAAAAGCTATTAAGTTGAGTTTGTAATCTTTTTGCAAGTGTTTTAGAGGCAGGGCTGTAAAATGATTTACAAATAATAAATGCTGTGTTACAATTCTTAAATGCGAAACCATGCACATCTACGTATTTGCACAAAATTTCATTGAGTATATTTGACACTTGTTTGTTATAGATAATATTGATGTAGTCTTTGGAGATCATGTCTTCCAACAATCCGTTGGTGTTCCTATCCATGGGCACTAATTGTGTCCCCTTGTTGGAAGACTTATTTTTATATTCATTCGAAGCAGAATTTAACATCGTGTTAAACGTAATCATAATATTAAAAAAAAAACCATACAAAATCGAGTGTAGGGCAACACAGACCTCCGACAGAAGCGAAGGCAGGATCAGGATCAGGTGCCGTGGAGGAGTAAGAGTCCTCTTCTGACCGGTCACACCCGCCGTGAGCCCTTAGTCGAAATAAAGTAAACGGGATTACCCGTCGTCAAACCTATTAGGAAAATGACAGTCTAACAAAGAGTATGAAACATATCATTCAATATATAACTTGGTTAAAGATAATTGTAATCGCAAATAGGGTCATTAGGTCATTATAGCGACCGTACAATTGATGACTTTAAAGGAGATTCGTTATAACCCTGCAACATCAACTTTTTTGTTAGTAGTTGGCCTCGCTTTAAAAAGTCCTCATACGCATAGCATGCTCTTGCAATATGGCTTCTTTTTCAGTGACTGGTCTATTACACTCTTGTAAAACCCTATCTTTAACCTGGAAAACAAAAGAAAAATAGCAAGGGTTGGGATACTCTGCTAAGTTATGTCCCCAGGAAATAGAACTGACTTCTTCGACGTCTTTTGATGTTGGAAGAAAATGTTTACAAATAAACATAATACTAGTATACATGGATATTTCATCACACATCTATTTTTGAAAATACACCAATTTTTAAGCAATATAATTGTCAAACTACTAATTCTGAATTTTTTTTAATAAAACAGTCATTCAAACAACATTATGAATTTGTAATAAAAGAAACAGCAGGTTTACAAAATTCTTTAATTCTGATTGTCCTATTGAAAACAATAACGTACTGAGTTGCTATCCTGTAACTATCGAAATTTAAGGAAAATATTTGCAAACTCCAAAGCTATATTTCACGTGAAGCTAAGCAAACTTAAAGAGTCAAATATAATTAAACGTTATGCATGTAAACCCTAAAATCTTGAAAATAAGCCGCGGCTTATTTTAAATTTTGGTAGGAAAATAGGGGCTTATTTTCAAGACCGGCTTATTTTCAAATGCAGTCTTAATATAAAAAAAATATATATAGTAGTTGGTTGCTAGGGGCTAGACGGATTATGTTTTAAAATATCCGGTATTTTTAAATGTTTTGAATATAAATTATTTGCATGGATATCTTATGTCTAAAATTTTAATATAATTAATATGTGTGATGTTAAAACATGAATTGAATGAAATGTTTGCATTAGATATTCTGTTAAAAATCTTCAAATGTTGAATATCTATATAACAGGCTAACTTTCAAATAGGGATTATTTTCAAAAATTCTGCGCGGTGCAGAAAATTGAGGCTTCTTATTATCAAATCCGCTAATTTTCAAGATTTTAGGGTATCCTTACACATTTTCAGATCCAATATTGATGCAAGTAGCTCTATTCCAGGTCTTTGGGGGGTTTTCTTTCTACAGGTACCGCTTTCGTTTCTGGATTATCCTCTTTTATCGTCATACGGTGTTGATTGCTTTCTGTTGTGTTATGTTCAATTTCATTTGTTGGGGAAACCACGTGTACGGTTGTTGAGGACATTGCCACTTGTGCACCACTTTTGTTTGTCACTCTGATATATTTGATCCAAAAGATTCAATTTAGAAATAAAACAAAGTATTGTAAACATATACTTTAACAAAAAAAAATTGGTTTTATCATATTTTATTTTTAAAAGAGAAGAGGATGTTCAATACCACCTTCCAAGTTTATTACTTTTATATTATCTAATGAAAATCAAGAACAAAGAATATCTTGATTTGATACATAAGGTTTTTTATAAGATTGACATTTTGAATGGTATTATTTGCTTCTGTAGGGATATCACCGGTTTCTCTCCATAGATCGCAGCTCCTTTTACTACAACTAAATTTCCATCTTCAGGAATAATTACGTGATGTGTGGGAAACGATTTTCTTATAATGTCTTAAAATATGGCTGATTTTGAAAAGTATTCATAAAGCATGATATTGACAATGTTTGATAGCCCCGAGTCTGTTATAACTTGATTCACAAGTTGAACCATATTTGACCCAGCTTCTGAAAAGAAACTATGAAAAATTCCTGGCATGATCCTACATTTACTCCCAAAGAAAAAAATCTTGTTTGCAAATTTTGTTTCTTGAAGAGCCTCATTTAATTTATTTCCCGTCGTCTCTTCAAAGGCAGCAACTAAAGATGTGGATATTTGAATGTTCACTGGTTTTTCTTCCTTGGTGATCATTGCAATTTTTCGACGCAAGTCATGCACTATCTCGGAATACTCTGAACGATAGTTCTTATAGAATTCATCGGAGACTGACTCTCCAACAACCTGAATCATCATATCCTCGAAGTCATGTTGTACCTGATGTAAGCCATGCTCATTGGAAAAAGTGTGGTATAAAATTATGATGGCATCATCTTTTCCAGCCTCCAAAATGGAAATGTTGATGCTGTTATCTGAAAGCGATAGTTGTAATACTATCAAAATGGATACTCGTGCGATATTTACGAGGTGACGTAATCAACTTCGTATTGCCAGAGTCCAGAGAAAATGGTGGGCAGCCGATTTACTACAATTTTCATTTTACCATTTTTTCTAATATTACAATGCTTACCGATCAACTCACATTGGAAAATGAAAAATAATACTTTATACTTGGCTTTGATACAGGATTTACTCCTGCTAAATTTTAAAATAAGGTATAAGACAACAGATTTTTAGCCGGCTTTGCTAAAAAGCCATAGGCTCTTTCCATCCTGATCGCTTGCCTTACAAAGTAAACAAAAAACGGAATTATAGCTTTCAAAAAAGGAACTTCACAATACGAAATAGTTTTTTCTGATATTCAGTAATTCAGTGAATCAATATAATTTTTTCATTTTGAGAGATAAAATAAAACAACAACAACATTTTAAATAAGTTTGATTCTTTACGCAAGATCAAATCACAAGATTGAGTTGGGTTTTTTTTGGGGGGGGGGGGGGGGCACACAAGTGCTATGTGCATAAATATCGTGAACTAACGTTTTCATAGCGCGGGAAAGGAAGACAAAAATCAAAGTAATGAAAGTATCGAAAAGCCCTAAACTTTGTAAATTTTGTTTATTATTTAAAAGCAAGGAACAACACGATAAAAAGTACATGCAACTCTATGTCTGTAAGAGTGTAACAGACATGGAAGGGAAAATGTACTGAAACTATTCACCACGTTGAAATGTAAACTTTGTATGCTGTTGATAAAAGGACACTTGGAGTCTGCGTTTTTTTTATTTTTCATATTTATATAGTTAGAATTCAGCATAAAAAGGCGAAGACAAAACGAACAGTGAGCGATTTGTCGTAATTCAGAATACAAAACAAAAGTTGTGGAAACACGGACGCCTGTATATACCAGGTGGGATCAGGTTCGTAAGAGAAGTAAGCATCCCCTGTCGACCTGTACATCTGCCTTGAGTCCACTGACTTCATCAGGTAACTGAAGTAATCCGTAGAAAAAAAGCAGTGTTTGAAGAATGTCTTAATAATTGCTATTAAACATGCAAGTACACGGCCTCGAAAAACAAGCTCTTGCGTATCAAATTAGTTGCGTATCGAATAGATTGAGAGACATAAACACCATATGTAGGTGATAGTAGAATGTTGCTACTTAATATATATGGGAAATTGACGATGTCAATTAGCTATTTTATGCAACAATGAAAATCAGTTACATTATCTATGCAATGTAGGTATTCATCCGATAGCTAGCTTCTGCATGTACGTTTTTTCAATTATCGACAGTCGGGGGCGGATCAACATTATTGGTTGCTTGTCATTTTGTAATTTTTAACTTTAACTAAAGATAAAACCTCAATTCATCAATCTTAAGCTTGTTTAACCGGGTATGAGTTATACGATTCAGAAAGGAAATATCATTTACACAAAATATGCAAAGTACATAGGGATTCATGTAGAAATTACACATCTCTGTTCATCGTAGATGATTCTGGGAAAAACTTTGATCTCGCTCTACTCAATATTCAAGAAATATCGAAACGTTCTACCTTTTTATCCCATCACTTCTGTCTGTCCCCATTCCGTCCCGTTGGTTTTCCAACTTTTTTTATTACTGCTTGCAAGATATTCATTTGATTATTTGGCACATTGCTTGCCATACCAAGTTACAGATCAAGTTTGAGTTTGGTTTCGATCCATTCATTTTTCATGATTTATGGCCCTTGGACTTAGAAAATTTCATAAATTATCAGTTTTCCGCACTTTTTTCTCACTGTTTGCAGATATAACATATACGTGACCAAATTATGCACCAGAATGCGCATTTCGACAAATTATGTCTCTTCATGATGCTCAAACCGAAATGTTGGAAATCGCGAAACATGAAATTTAAACTATTAATAAAAGTGAACAATGTAGTGCCAAAGACTGGAGCCAAACTACTTCGAAAGATCAGAGCTATGCCGAGGAGATCATCCTTAATTTTTATATAAATTTCCAATTTTACCACTGCAATTCAATACATATCCGTATTTTAAGCTAATAACATAGTACATTAGCAACTGGCTGTAGAGACCTATCGGGGACTAACAGTCCACCAGCAGAGGCCTCGACCCAGGGGTCATAATATAAATCATATACGTACCAATTTTGATGCACCAGATGCGCATTTCGACAAATATTTTGATATTTGACACATGCTTTGCCATACCAAGTTACAGATCAAGTTTGAGTTTGGTTTTAATCCATTCCGTTTTCACTGAGTTATGGCCCTTGCACTTAAAAATTTCATAGATTAATCATGTTTCTGCACGTTTTTCTCACTGCTTGCAGATATTATTTGAATTTGGTACATCAATCTGCCAT
>CAJDSM010003390.1:0-12412 GCA_903981925.1 Ostrea lurida
TCAGCAGGAGGTAACTGTTGAGGATTCTAGTGTGGCTTGCCATTTAGAGGAAGAGGAAGAAAGGGAAGAAATTAGGACACCAGTTGGAATTCAGTGCTCATTGCTAGGCAGCAGGTTTTCCATTGACAATTTAATTAACGACAAGAAGAAAGTGCAGTATTACACCTCCTTCACTGATTATGAACACTTTATGATGTTCTTTAATTGTCTAGGCCCAGCCGTCAATGATCTCTCGTATCAGTGCAGTGTTTTGCCACCTAAGGATCAACTTTTCTTGACACTCATAAAGCTTCGTCAGGCAAAGGAAGATGTAGAACTCAGCTTCTTCTTCTCTGTCTCCGAGTCTACCGTCTCCCAAATTGTGCTCACTTGGATAAACTTTCTGTATTTCCAACTGAAAGAGATCTGCATATGGCCTACCCGTAAGATTATAGATGAGTACATGCCTGAAGATTTCAAGAAAAAATTCCCCAAAAACTCGAGTTGACATTAGATGCTACTGAAGTTCCAATAAAAAACCGTCACATGTTGATGCACAGAGCATCACTTGCTCACGTACAAGCACAAAAACACTTTGAAAACTATGATTGGTTGCACTCCAAGGGAACTGTGTCATTCATAAGTGATTCATATGGTGGATCAGCCAGTGATCGTCAGATCATTGAAAAAATCGTCACTGTTGAAGCCAGAAAATGAATTGTTCAAAAGAAAAGATAGCATAATGGCTGACAGAGGGATAATGGTGCAGACTCTTTGCTGTACAAGATGTACATGTGAACACCCCACAATGCTGAAAGGCAAAACCAACTGGAACCGAGAGATGTGGTAAAAGACCGTCGTGTAGCGTCAAAGCGGATTCATGTGGAAAGAGTGATCGGCCTTGGGAAAACTTTCAAAATACTGAAAGAGGAATTATCTCTTCGTCAAAACTTGCACTTGGTTCCAGAATTATGTATATTTGCTATTCAATTGTGAATTTTCGTAAAAGTATTGTAGGATCAAATGCTTAGTTAAGTTTTACATGCATAACACAAACTTGTAATATATGTTTCACAGAATAATAATTAAAAATTGTTGAGATGCAAAATTTTCATAACTCTTGTTGCAACGTGGTACAAGGATTGCCCTTAGAGAGTAGATGAAATTAGTACCTAGCCTGGGGATGACAATTCTCTGAATTAGTTTGTATCAGCTGCAGCTTTACTACATATGTGACCTTGACATTTGATTATGAGCAAATATGTCTGACCACTGTTTTGAAAATGTGTTAAGCAGACGCAACTTTTCAAGATGAAATCATAGATTGGGAGGATTTGATTGAATGTACACAAGACTCATACAGATGGACAGATTAATTCTTTTCTAATTATTTTTCAAGAAATATAAACACAAAACCTTTTCTGTAATTTATTTTCACTGCTTATAGTCATCATAATTTTGAGGCTAAATATGGTCTGAAATGCTTTTCAAAGAAAAGTGCCAGCTTTGGAATCAGAGAAAATGTACAAAATTCCTGGTCAATATAAACTTTTTCAATGAAAATGTCCACAAATGTATACACTATGAAAAAACAGTATTTTCTCTGGGCTAAGAACAACTGACCTTGTATCTGAGCATAATAATGACAGTTTGTCTTAATAGTAACTTCTTTGTTTGCATTGTATGTGAGAAAGGAAAACATTTTCCCTGGTTTTATTGCACTGTTTCTACCCACATATGGGCATTAATTTCAACTAGTCCATCTTCATCAATAACACCATCAGTGTTGGCCCCAAGAAACGGATAGTCTTTCCGTACAAACAGTCCTGCAGGTTGACTAATCACAAGATGACTTACTTAAAACACTTTTCTGGCCTTGGCTTCATACTGTTTACCATGAAGCATTGGTCTGGTAGTGATGGGTGGTTGACAGAGACTGGCACACAAACTTTTCTTGTTTCTCCTGTCTGTTATCTTTATGATTTCCCCAAACCTGGAAGCTGTCAACCTCCACTTTTCTGTGAAAAAACCACTTTTGCTGGTACTTTGTCCTCTAGTGGTGAACTCAATAGAGTTTGCCTCCTCATCTGTAACCTGCGACAAAAAAAATGTGACATTAAGAACACTTTTAAAATGTCTAAACAATGGGATGATTACTATAGCACTTACTTTATGCATCATAATGCTCTTTAAACTTTCAAATAATGTCACGAGTGCAATGCATTTGTTGTATGCTGCACAATAGCAATGAAATGACAAGGCCAAAGAAAGCTGTGAAAATTTCCATTACAAGAAATTTGCATATCCAAGCAGACACCTTTTTACCACACAACACACACACTCCACACACACTCACATATATGTAAACACATGCAAGCAGAATGTCAAAGGCCATCAGTAAGTCATTACTTTGCTGTTACCATTTACTTACACTAAGTGCCTGATCAATCCAGTGCTCTGCATATAGTGGTCTCTGAAGATAATCATGGTCAAGTTGAGCTTGTCTCAAGTCTGCTTTTTGGTAAATGTATCTCAGCCCAATGTCCATTGATGTGCTGGCACAGTAATTTAACACAACATTCCGCACATGATCACTGTATCCTGGCATATTCCGATACTTCATAGGCCGCGGGTCTGCTAGCATAGCTTGCCCTGCCTTTCTCTTTGCGGGTATGTTTTCTGCTTTGACAGGTGAGCCTAGAATTGAAAATTAAATCCATATGATCACAATTAACTGGGTGATCAAGACCCAAATCTGCTGCACAAGTTAGTATCATTTCAAGTCATGGAAATGTGTATTGCAACAGCCTTGTTTATTATACAGCATATAGACTTTTAGGATATTAAACAGAATAATTATGGAACCCTGGACCGTACTGGTACATGACAAACCATGAACAGTGTGGTACTGAGTAATAATTCTACCTACAAAAGGGTACAAAAATTTGTAAACAATACTTTATTTGACCGTTTAGGCCTTTGTGAATTTTAATGAATATTTAGAACTACTTGCCACTGTAATAAGACTTTGGTTTGTGGAATGTCTGCAAGTTGTCTGTGCAGCTGCCCTCTACTTGGACACACCCAGTCGCCACAAACTGAGTCAACATGAGCAGCACTGCTGCTACATGTTTGCAGGTTCCATGTGGGCCCTTCCCAGCAGGACATTCACAGTGGGAATTTTGTGGCTCCCCTGTATCCTTGGACAATTTTATTTTGTAATTGTAAGTCACCTGTACAAAAATTAAAAGTGAAGCCAATTTTATCTTTATTATGAGGTGGGACTGAAACAAACAATACTTTATGTCTTGGTGATTAATTTCTTGACTTAATGCATTTGTATTAGACTTAATGCATTTGTATTAGATATAAACTTTTTAAAAAGTTGTGGATGAAATGAAAACGAAAAGAAAACATTATAGAAACTTGCCTTGTTCTTCATTGCTGCACAACTATACCACTGAGGAAAATGAACCCACTCTGTTGGTTGAACTGCATGCAAGATCCTCTTGCTGGCAAACATCTTTTCTCCTGCAGATAATTTGATTCAATTAAATATTAACATTCCTGTTAAATATAATAAATGAAGCTAATATAAGGTATTGAATTATTCATATTACATTTGAAGATTTTTTTTTTTTGGTTTGTTTATTTTGTATAGTAATGTGGACATTTACAAGTGCATTACTAATAGTTACAATGGATTTGATTTTCTAGAATGGGGAAATAAATTTTCACTGCTTTAATCTGTAATATTATATGCTGAATGTTATATTCTGCATTTAATTCATGCACACAAACCTTTCTCTAAAGCTTTCACATCACTGCTTGCCTCATTGTCACCAGCCAGTCTGTAAATGAAGTACCCTCTAATCTGGTCTTTATTAATTTGGGAAACGTATTTTGTGCTGCTCTCTTAGCTGCTGAAAACCATAATCTGGCCAATCTGGTTCCAGGGGATCTGGGAGGATGACTGGAGGGTTTTTGAAGTTGTCATTGCGCTCATTGCTTTGAGTCTAACAAAGAAATTTAATATAAAGTATATTAAATTTTTAAAAAGAAAGGGGGGGGGGCACGTAGGTCTTTCATAGAAAAAAATTGTTTTAGAAATTTGTCTTGTGCATTGTATTTACAAAAACGTCGAACCAACGAAATACTGCAACAGACTGTAAATTCGTTATACAGTAGGCACTTAAATAGTTGAAAATATTCGTACGATTTACATAATAGTTCTATTTGTCGTATTTGGAAAAGTAAGTTATTATTACCTTTCAATAAGGTCTGTCTTCCTCCCTCTGGTTGATGCAGATCGTCTCACAAGCTCGGCTTTTAATTTCGGCACAGACCAACTTTCACACTTCGCGGCCATGACACTTTGTTGACAACTGATAATACCGCAGCGCCGCCCAGCGAGTAATGCAGCCGGCGGAACCATTGTTGTTGTTTTTTTCAACGAAAAAATAATTTAGATGTAATGCAAAATATGTTTGGAAATATTTACAAGACTATCAATTTGAGTACAATGTACACCTTATGATTTCACTAAAACATTGTTTATTTATCCCGTAGGAAAGCATTGGTGCCTTATTTATTGATAAGGGGGGATATGGTGGGTCATGGGTGGGTCATGCATATCGATTCATTGCAAATACATCAAAATGTGTTATTTTAACACAAACCAAATAAATATTAAGCTATTTCATAAGCGTTGCATTCTTGATGAAATATTAGAGATAAATTGTCTATCTGAAATCGAGTTGCAGCTGCCGAACCGGTAAGAAATTCAGCATACGATACAATATATTATTTTTAACAATTATAAGTTAAAATCTGTAAAGAAATGCAACG
The DNA here is from genome assembly GCA_903981925.1 of Ostrea lurida. Taxonomy (NCBI): domain Eukaryota; kingdom Metazoa; phylum Mollusca; class Bivalvia; order Ostreida; family Ostreidae; genus Ostrea; species Ostrea lurida. The sequence goes on from CAJDSM010003390.1 coordinate 4,828, forward strand.
TAATTCATAAACTACAGAGGTTTATAAAAATATTCTTGAATCAAAGTTATGATTTTAATCCCATTATGCCTTTGCAATATTGAAATTTATTGATAACCACCATACCGATGGTTAGTTTGCAAAAACCAAGTGATGCCGAAGCACGTGATCAATCTAGATATTAAATTTAATCGTCCTGAATATGTACATTGTATCTTCAGTCCATCATGTATTGTGCACTACAAGCATGCATATATTGAACATGTAAACCTCCGTGTGGGCATCATTTTATTCGAATTAACGTGTGTCCCAGAAAACTTTCCTTAAACATTCAAAATCCAAGTTTCATATAAAAAGAGCTTTCTCTTCAAATTATGAGCATTATGATTATGATTTATGATTTAGCATTATGATTTTACGTTTTATAGATAAAAACTAACATACAATTTTATAAGAAAAAGCTTTTCTAAATCCGCTACTGCTTCTCTAACAATTTTGAGAAGGCTGAGTTATATTATGTTATTATACCTTTACTGATTTTTCACTATATAAAAGTAGGTGGTTAGATTTGGCCAATTCCATGGAAATTGCCGTTGCAGGACTAATCCCCGGGCGTTAGTCATATGAACTAATCCCTGCTTTGAGAACTAATTCCCGGCTACTCGTAATCCTCTAGACTTTTCTTTTTTAATACACAAAAAGACCCGAAGTGTTCGTCATAGTTTTTCAGCCAACGTGTCATGGATTAACGCCACGTATTAAGCTAACACTATTGTCACGTCACAATGCTTTGTACGACACAATACCAACTTCAAACGCAATTTAGGTTTGATCTTTTAAATACGATTTTTTGAATATTTGGAAATCTATAAACTTAGTCTCTGTTATTTACGTGTAAACGCAATAAGGTAAATCGTTGTCTGTGTTAGAAAACTTATACTGCATCCGAGAAATATAATGGATTTATCGAGTATTGAGCGATAGCTATAACGATTAAATGAATTGTTTTCATTGAATTTTTTCAATTTGTATGCGGTATAATAAACAGGTTAACGTATATCACAGGAGAGAGTTAGCGAGATTCCAGTTCCCTCAGCCAGGATTATGTCCTCGGCTAACGCTTCGGAAATAGTCTGGCTTCGGGGAACTGAAATCTTGCTAACTCCTCAGTGATATACGTTAACTGTATACTATGAACGAGTCGATTGCCGATTAGCGGGTCTGCGGTTAAGATACACTCGATTAAACAAAGATAATTCATACTGCAAATCATTAAATCAGTCTCTTAAAACTATACATATTCTGAGCTATTTTCAAATAAACATAAATTTATCAAAGACAAATATTGCGCACACGGGCAAGCAACCAATAGCAAACAAATATGACAACTATGTAGTTATAAATTTATTGGCGATAATGATCACAGCTGCTCGTAATTTGGTGTAGTTCCAAATCGGAGAAAAACAAGACGGAAGTGAACCTGGGACCAGATGTTCACCCAGTAAAAAAATTAGATAATGTTCATTTACATTTGGAAGTCAATTAATTGAAATGAAAATCCGGGTGAGCTACTCCTGGCAAGCTGAATATCCGCTCACTCAGAAACGACAGCCGTGACAGAGGGATGACGCTCCTGCTAGGATTTTACCTGAAAAAATCAAAACAAAGCCAAGAAAACGAACAATAAATTGCATATATTACACTGGATTACAGGAGGAGATGGGTGGGTGAATTTCCATGTTGCACTGCTGGGAGCTTGCACGGTGGGCGTGACGTAAGCAAATATGTCCCCACTATAAGCGTAGCTAACACCCGGAAAAGTAAACGCTGGTACGTTTTCCGGTAATAATTTATATTTTGCTTTGATAACTAGATTTAACTTCGAATTGTTTAAATCCTATTTATCAAAGACAAATATTTGCGCACACGGGCAAAGCAACCAATAGCAAACAAAATATGATACAACTATGTAGTTTATAAATTTATTGGCGATAATGTCACAGCATGCTCGTAATTGTGTGTAGTTCCAAATAGGAGAAAAAAACAAGACCGGAGTGAACCCTGGGACACAGATGTTCACCAGTAAAAAATTAAGATAATGGTTCATTTACATTTGGGAAGTAATTAATTGAAATGAAAATTCGGGTGAGCTCTACTGGCAAGCTGAATATCCGCCACTAGCCTATGCAGCCACTGCATAGGCTTGCGCCACCAGCAGAGCAAACCCTCACAAAAACAAGCAGCATGTGTAATACCGCCTAATAGGTAGAGGCAAAAAATTAGATACCAGTGGGCGAAATACAAAAACATAGAAACTGCTTAGAGAACAACTCTAAATAAGGAAAATAACAGGGAATATGGGGCCAGAACAAAAAGTGAATCATAAATAGCATCCCTAAAATAAACAACGTGAATTACAAGGGAGGCCAGCCAGAATAAGCATCCCTAAAAAAAAAAAAATCCGCAGATCAACTCATCATTCAGTGATCGCAAAATAGCAATTACTAATAAGATGCACAAAAGGGAGCCAAAAAAATTTTTTGCTCATAAGGGCGTCCCCTAAGTTAAAAATGATCACATCCTCAATCAGTGATCCAAAATCAGTAAATTACTGGCAAAGTGACTTACAAGTAGGGAGCCAGCAACATTTGCTAAATCGAGGCATCCTGCAGTACAAAAATCAAATCAAATCTAGGCTTTTTCAGATTCTAGATATTGCTTTTTAAACAAAAACGGCACCAGAAATACGAATTTCTAGTCGTTGGGAAACAAGACACATATTTTGTTAGAAAACACTCTGATTGCCCACACAAGTACTCTGAAGTAGATATTAAGAGCATGCTTGGGTTTTCTTATAGATAATATTATGTAGTCTTTGGAGACCAGGTCTTCCAACATCCGTAGTATTCCTATGGGCACTAATTTGTGCCCTTATTGGCAGACTTATTTTTGATTCATATGAAGCAGAATTTGTCAGAAACTGTTCGGGATAAAAACAAAAAACTTGCCGTGTCCTTCAACTTCATATAGGTATATAGATGATCGTGCTATCAATTAACAATCATCATTTTCACAATTATGTCCATTTGATATATCCCGAAGAACTCGACATAAAGGACACCACAGAATCTGACATATCTGCTTCATATTTGGATATTTTACTTAACATTGACTCTAATGGCAGACTGACAACTACATTATATGATAAGCGTGATGACTTTGACTTTGCAATCGTCACTTTCCTTTTCTATGTAGTAATATACCACTATCACCTGCTTATGGTGTGTATATCTCCCAGTTGATTCGATACGCAGAGCATGCTATGCGATATGCGGATTTTTTAAAGCGAGGCCAACTACTACAAAAAGTTGATGCTGCAGGTTATAACGAATCTCGTTTAAAGTCATCATTTCGCAAATTCTACGGTCGCTATAATGACCTTGTTTGCGATTACAAATTATCACTAAGTCATATGTTGACTGATTGTTTTCATACCTTTGTTAGACTGTCATTTTCCTACTAGATTTGACTACGGGTAATCCCGTTTACTTTATTTCGACTAAGGGCTCACGGCGGGTGTGACCGGTCAGCAGAGGATGCTTACTCCTCCATGGCACCTGATCCTACCTTCGCTTTTGTCGGAGGTCCGTGTTGCCCTACACTCGATTTTGTATATGTTTTTTTGATTATGATTACGTTTGACACAATGTTAACTTCGCCTTTTAGTATCAAGTGACACCCAATACTAGTAGCAATTACAGACCATTACAAGACAAGTAGTACAAAAAGGGACAGCAATAAATGTTTTGCTTTATAAGGGCGTCCCCTAAATCAAAAAATTGATCACTCATCAGTCAGTGATCCAAAATCAGGTAATTACTGGCAAAGTGACTTACAAGTAGGCGCACAATTTGCTAAATTGAGCATCCCTGCAATACAAAAATCAAGTCAAATCAAGTGACCACCAAATAGCAATTACAGACAATTACTAGACAAGTGCACAAAAAGGGAGCAGCAACAATTTTGCTTATAAGGGCGTCCTAAATTGAAATGATTCGTCATCAGTCAGTGATCGAAATGAAACAACAAAATGAGAATACAAATTTGGAACCAAAGCAACATTATGCTAAAATAGGCTCCCAAAAAAAAATGTCACGACATATGTCAGTGAACCAACAAGCAATATATACAAATGAGCTCAACTGGCTTTTAAACGACTGAACATTCAGAGAGCAAAGCTGACACTTGCAATAATCAACTAACAGAAACAAAACCACAAGTCCAAATAGGTTCTTATATTTGCCCATACCTCAGCTAATATCATACTCCTAAAAATTCAGAAAAACACTACACCACCAAGGCTCAGGCTCAACAGCTTGGGGGTCACTGATATTTGGGGTTCAATGTCGAGGAAAACTTGGAATGCTTGTTGCACACTGTGAGAGAAAAGGCTATTGCCCAAGAACATTTAAGTGGACTTGGTCCTTAAAAAAGCAGAGGACTTGAGGTTTTTTGCTCCGGGTATCGTATGTACTTCCCTTCTAAATTAAGAACAAAGGTTGCAATGGAGCTGTCAAGTCTCACCCTAGCTCTCTATACTGCAAGATGGTCCACTACTCCCCGCCACTTGCAAACCTGGCAGGGATCCGAGAACAGATTTTGACTTGGCCCTTAGTACTGTTGCTGGCATGTGCTGTGGGGGCTTGCATGTAGAAAAGCCAGAGTTTTTGGTCTACGCTAGCAAATGACATACTGGGGTTTTGTTCCTTCTTTAATCGAAAATGGATATCGTAGTTACGCCAGCCCAAACCAGGTGACCTGCTAGTCCCCAAGCAAATTGTGTGCATATATTTAAATAGCGAAATGGCACATTCTGGATGTGCACGAGTAAAGATCGATGCATAAACAAGTGATATATTTTTGCTTTGATTTTTTGGTCATTGCTAGGTTCCCATCTTGAAGGGAAAAATATTGGGTGTCATCATCAGGGTCAGAAAAACTATTGCATAATTTAGCTACGTTAACATACTGCCCATTGGCCATTAGGACATTGTACTTATTTGGGCACATTGTAGCCTAGGTCTAAACTATAACTAGGCGCTTGCCCAGGCGAGTAAATCTCGCCAACATGCTCATTGAAAACAAAATCAACATCGGCATTACCTGGGGGAGTATCCTCACGATTGACGGTTGCTTCCATGGCCAGGACTGGGATGGGTCACTCCGCCGAGTTCATCCCGGCCACCATGCTCGCCGAGATGGCGTCAGTTATCTGTTTGAGTTGGTCATCAGTGAGGCGTGGGTTATACCCGACCGTCGAGACGCTCGTGTCCTGTTCAGAATGTCCCACTTCGCTCGGGCCCTTCCTAAGGGCCCCTCTCTTCCGTCCCCTGGTCGGATCTGTCCTTCACCTTTTCTTTTTGGCATTATGCGATTCCCGTATACAGTCAAAGTCCAAGTCCTCGGGCAAATAATTCAATATAACAGACTAGTCCAGTATGTCCACAATTCCAAGTAAGACAATAAATGAAAGAAAACACACCGAGACAGTCAAATGCAATGTTGAGTTGAACGAGAAGAATTTCCCACGTCCTACCTCTCTGAATTTCCATGTGCGCACTGCTGGGGACGCTTGCATGGTGGGCGTGACGTAAGCAAAAATGTTCCCACTATAAGGTAACTAACACCCGGAAAGTACCACGCCGGTACGTTTCCGGAGAATAATTTATATTTTGCTTTGATAAACTGATTTAACTTCGAATTGTTAAATCCTATTATCTTTACTCGCGCTTTGAACTCTATTGGTTTTATTTCTCTTTAATCACGCTTTGAACTTTATATGTTTTGTTTATTTTTACTCACTCTTTGAACTCTATTGGTTTCCCTGTTTTGACTTGTTTGTTGAGGTTTTCCAGTAATTGCTGGTATTTTGCTTGAAATAATGGTTCCATCTAAATAATAATAAAAAGGCAGATTTATGTATCAGAAATTATCATTGGAAAGTGAAGAATAGATAGACAATCAAAATATATACATGTACACAAATATTACATCTACTAGAATTCTAGAGCATTTTTGAACATCCCAATTTCTTAAGTAAGCATTTTGTAAAGAGAGGCCTTTTTTTTTGGGGGGGGGGATTTCATTTCCTGCAGTTTTACTTTGTCATTGTTATACCTGACAAGAATCTTACATTGTTGGTTGATGGTTCATGAAGCAAATATCATGACAACTTTATTTAATTTCATATGCCGATGCGATTTAAAGGCAAAGATAACGAACAGTGATCTCGTACGTCCTAATAGAATAGCAACAAGAGTTTGGGCAAGTCACGGACCCCTTCGACACACCAGAGGTGGGATGCAGGTGCTAGGAGGAGTGAAGCTATCCCGCCGACCGACGCACTACCGCGCGAGCCCAATAGTCTTGATCAGGGTAAATCTAAGGTGAAGTTGCTTCGTACTTAGGCATTTCATTGAACATAGATGCTAGCATCAAACTAACACAACTCAGCTTTGTGAAAAAGTGGATGATTTCAGCTTCTCCATTGTCAACTTCTCCGGGATATGTGATAACATTGTCACCTGCATATGGTGTTTATGTCTATTGTTTCGATACAAAAGAGCATGCTGCTGCATTATTGATCAGGTTTTGTATGCTGTCAAAGGGACGAGGAGTAATTATGGTATGGGTGTAGTCCTTCTTGTACCGTCTGTCTGTCCGAACGCTTGTTGCAGGCAAAACAGCAGCGCGAACTTGGGAAGCTCCAGGATCTTACCAACTTGGTACATTTGATCAATCGAATGATGAGAGAGAAAAGTGCCTATAGTTTCAGGGTCTGTAGTAATCAAGTGCCAGGTGACTCTGAATTACAAGTTGGATGTGTACAGGCGGTTTCTTGTTTGAAGTCAGCATTGTTGGAAGGATTATTAATGGTCTCTATAGTCTATTGTTGTTAATACAAAACCTGTCCAGTTGTTGACCAAAGCTGGTATGTTGTTGCTTCACTACCTGAAGTCGTATAGGTCATTCTCTGAACACTGACTTCAACTATGGAGTTAACTGGACTGTACCTGATAACATATATAGGGTCTCACGGCGGTGTTACCGGTCGACAGGGGATGCTACTCTTCCTAGACAACTGATATCACTCTCATATATCCAGAGCCGTCGTGCTGTTCATCACTTAATAGTATTCGTTATACGGGTATGAGTTTGAGATTAATCACATTTATTATCTTCGTTTTTTTCTTAAGGCTTTTATCGCTTTATAAATATCCAGGCAGATACTACCATCAAAATATGATCTTTTTTAAAAAATTAACTTCGATTTGCAGAATGTTTTGAACACTCACCACTCTTAATTTGCCTGTTGAAAATGTCGGAAGCAAAGTGTTCCTCAGAAATCGCCAGTGGTCATCATTGGTATTTAGAAGGCTGTGTTTCAGTTCATTTCGGACGTTGAAAAATGTTTTCTGTCGATGAATAAAATGATCTTGGTTATGGATTTTCGTCACATAAATATACGCGAATGTACATTATATTGAATGGAAACCAAGATAGACAGGAGCACTTACTGGTCTGTTGGGAGTACGGGAAAAGTCCT
>CAJDSM010003391.1:0-10051 GCA_903981925.1 Ostrea lurida
TCAAAGGTCAAGGTCACTTGACCTTGATCTCAACATTCTTTCATCATTTCTGAAGGTTTTATATCTCTATCAGACCTGGTTCTGCAGTAATTCCAATTTTCTTTTCCAAGATCAGAGGTCCAGGTCACTGGAGTCGCTTGATCTTGGTACTACCTCATAGGTCCTGTCATCCTCTTATCATATCTGAAGGTGGTGTGTCTCTGCAAGTCCTAGTTTTAAAGTTTTACCAGTTTTTATGTTCATGGTCAGATGTCAAGGTCACTTGAGTAACTTGACCTTAAACTATTTTGTAGATCCCATCATCCCCTTCTCATATCTGAAGACCACATGACTCTATCTGTAATATTTATCAAGTTACATCTGTTGAAACTTCGTCAGATACCATCGACAACGTCTGCAGTGATGCTGCCATCGACAAAACGTGGGAAACATTCAAGAACATGGAAACACATTCCATCTAGACTCTCTAGTTTGCACCCAACACTACCATGGGTAAACAGATCGATCAAGAAAATGCTTATATGCATACGATGGCTTTACAGACAAACCAAAAAGAACAACACATGGCAAACCATAGGCACTTTCAACGGAAAGTTAAACGCACTATAAGTAAAACAGAATACAACTAACATGGTAGAAGAAGGCTCCAAGAATAATGACAGTAAACCTATCTTGCGTTACATCAAGTCTAGAAAACAGGATGACATCGGTGTTTCGCCCCTGAGAGACCGTGGGACACTGATTAGTGATAGCCTTCAGAAGGCCAACATACTAGTACTACAGCAGTTTCAATCCGTCTTTACAAAGGAGGATCTGACAGAGGCCCCATCGGGAGAATCAACGTCAGCCATCCGTTCACAAACATCAACGCTAATGGAGTCAACAATCTCTCGCGAAACCTAAACACAGACAAGATTCGATTCCAAATAAGATCCTCTTCACCTGTGCCGACAATCTCTCGCCCGGTCTCTGTTCAGTTTTTCGGCTATCAGTTGATACCGGTTCACTACCATCCGACTGGCTTAACACTAACATCATACAAAAGGGGAGACAAACACCTCGCAGAGAACTACTAGTACCTACCCTTCTCATTAGCATGTGTATCCTGCAAATTGTTGGAACACATCGTATAGCGCCATCTCATGGAACATCTTGAGGACAATACTCATCAACCTAAACAATGGATTCAGGTCTGGTTACTCGTGCGAATACCGAAGCCTAGTCAACTTGGAAGAACTCCTAAGTACATATGATTCCAACGGCCAGACAGACTGTGCAGTACTAGACTTTTCCAAGGTATTTGATACCGTGCGGCGCAAGAAGTTACTAACCAAACTAACATTTCTCAGAGAACTGTCCTCGGCTCTTTAATATATATTTATGCCACATACACGTACGCTCCCAGACACGGTTGTTTGTAGATGACTTTGCTCTACCGTCAAATTAAGTCTCGGCAAGACCACACCATATTCCAACAAGACCTAAAAATATGGGGAAATGAGCCAAGTCATGAAGCATGAAGTTCAATGCTAAGAAAGTTATATCCTCTGTATCCGAGGGAAAAGCAAATACTTTTATCATCTGGACAGTACCATCCTCCAGCAAGTGTCATCAAATCCTTACCTCATAATTACAATTTCAAAGAGGAGTTCAAGTGGGAACCCATATCAGTAGTATCACCAAGAAAGCAAATTCAACCCAAGGCTTCTTGCGTAGGAACATGCGCAATTGTCCCCAACCAAGCAGACGCACTGCATAAGTGTCGCTCATCAGACCGATCCTAGAATACTGCTCAATTTTATGGATCTGTATTACACCAAGGACATAAACACCATTGAGCGTGTACAACATGGCGCTGTCCGATTCATATCTGGAGACTACACCACCCGGTAACCAAGCTGTATATTACAACAATACTAGATGATATTGCTTTACCACCACTTCAAGTCAGGCGCCGTGGCATCAGACTGTTGTATCACAGCAAAGTCATTAAGGGGTTGATACCAGCCGTACCACCTCAGAAATACCTTACATCTCTTTAGTCAGTCAGAAAAACGTACATCACAAACATTGTAGAACGTTCAGTCTGCAACAACACCAGAGGATTCAGTGAGCGACCAAGCAAGACTGAGCAATATAGAAACTCCTTAATAAAGGACTATCACCTACTTGAACCATCTCAGTGACTCAGCTGTACTATGTACAGTGTACTTCTATTGAGGGCTTCAAGTCGTCCCTTGGATCCCGAGATACTAGCTAGATCTTTGCTCTCACACACTGCGAGCATCATCAAAATTGGAATCTGCAGTGCATTTATACAGATATTGTAATACTAGTAATACTCTACACAAGTTGTAAGACTTTCTCGTTACATGGCAAGAATTTGAAAGGGCACAGAGCGTTCCCTGAATTCTCTCATGTGGAAGGACTGTGACACCCAGAGTCTATTGATTTCACCATCAGTTTGTTCTGTTGATGCAGCCCACAGTGTTAAACAACAATCAAAATTCTCCTACACATTCCTTTGCCTATAATTTTCAAGGATTTTGTAAAAAGCACAATTGTAGGCCTTTGCATATTAGTCAAGTGTTATGCATCACACCCTTCTTTGAATTGTAGGCCTTCCCAGGTTAGCAAGGTGAAATAATCCCTGCATTTAAAATCTGCTCCACGGCAATTCCGTCCTAGATACTCGCAGAGACCATCTTGCCCTTTTACACAATAAATCATGGAATTTTGGACATAACGCCTATCTGATAATCAGCACAGATTTATAATCAATTATCCAAACAATGATATTGCTAACATATTGGTCATGGTTTTCAGAGAGTTTTTTTTTATTATCAGGGCCGTAGAATTAGGGTTGAATACAAGAATGTGAAGTTTGCGACCAGCCTCTCCAGCAAATTAGCAGTCAAGGTTAAGACAGACTTTGACTTTGGTAGAGTTTTAGGCCCACTTCCAGCTCCTCCAATATCTAATTCAAAGTGTAATCCCTATGGATTATTCCCCCCAAAACAGCAAGGTGGTGGCGCATGATTACAAACCTGTCATATCCCTGAGGAAATAGTGCTAGTGATTATCAACAAGTTTGCTCGGTCAATTACGCTTCATTTCAAGATGCAATTGCTGCAATTCAAAGTAAAGGAAATGGGACCCTCATGACAAAAATGGACATTTGTAATGTTATTACTGATTAAAAATTCCCCAGAATTTCTCTACATAGGTCTCAAGTTTGATTAATCCATACTTTATCGACAGTGCATCCCGTTTGGGCTGTTTCAGTTATCTTGCCCATTGTTCGAAAAATATTCATCTTTTTTTTACGTTGGGAATTACAACAAAGGCCACATAACAATGGAATTGTACATTACTTAGGAGGCATTTATTTCCTATGAAAGTATTACAGAGTAAATGCATTACTTTTCAGGAATTGTGTCAATTTTAAGGGATCCTAGTTGCACCAGAAAAAAAATAAAGAATCATTGTACTATCATGTCATTTTTTGACTGCCAAAAAGTTGATGAATTGTGTGAGAAAATTTACTATATTCTCTCTTGCAAGAAAGTAACGCAAAAAGAGCTGGAACGAGATTCTTTGTTTGCATTGTAATGTGCAAAAAGAGTCTTTTCATTGAATTAGGAGTATGGAATGATATCAAGTTGGACTTTCGGATGTGATTTCTAGAAAAATCTAATTGCTTGATTTGCTTGAATTCATTTTCCGTCTCAAACACGGTCAAGTAGCGTTAGAATTTCTACACAAATAGTTCAGGATCCTACGGTGTTTAAATGATGTTTGCGAGTGAATGGAGTGTGTTTACTTGGCCAACGATTGGATATAACTTTGCCTTGAATTCTTCCCCAATGATGCCAGGTTATTGACCCCCATGCAGACAATAACCTTCCAAGAAAGTGTAATTACATATCCATGATATCGATAGTTTAGCATTTTGTTCATATAATTAACAAAAACGTCAAAAAAATGTTTATGGTTTGCTCAGACCTTTGGTCTTCATCACGTTGCAGAATATTAATGATATTCAATTATTCATATTAAATGTCGAACATATTCAGGTATGAAGAAATAGTAAGCTGAAAGCTATATTTTTGTGGGATATCCCACAACTTAACATTTGCAAAATCTTTACATAGAATGCCAACTCTATCGGGCGCTGTAATTTTCCAGTGTCCTTTGGGTTAAGGTGGTACCTCTAATGCTTGACTTTGTGGTGCATATGCTGCATATCGATTTAAAAAATCGGCACATATTTGCCGAATTAATATAATCTGCCATGACAAGCATGCTAAAACTGTTAGTTTTACTTCTTGTAGGCCAGGTCAGTAGTCATGGGGTAAAAGTTATGTCTAAGAATAAATTCTATGTGGTCCCACGCTGACCTTATTCCATGGGCCAACAGTTAAATAAATTGGAATATACTTTTTTATGACATGATTTAATGGCAAATTTAGTCTTTCTTGGGAATATTAAATGCCAACCCCAATCTTTACTATTTTCAAATCATATCCCCTTCATTTTGAAATTTCCTTTATCCAAAAATGATATCAACTTTGGTTTTTTAAACTGCCTTGTGGTTCTTGGGAAGAATCATGAAAAGGTATATCATATACTTGAATTAATTTCTAAGAAAGAAGTCTTCTAAATATACGTTTATTAAACTAAACAATACTGTGCACAAAAGATCTAAACACTTTGTTAGCCCTGCCTCATGCCCCTATATTCGCGAGTTAAATATAAAGCACCGTAGAGATGATGTGAAATAGTAATGTGCAGCGCGAAAACAATGCTCAAAGTTAGGAAAAAAAATGTGTCAGTATACACACATCAGAAATTCGCTGATTAAAATAATACGACTGTCAGACACGGGACGTATTATGGTACGCCGTCGTTCGTCTGTCCAGACCTTATGTCGAAAATACAGACCGAGCCTAAACCTTAATTCACAGTCTTACAACTTGGTACATTTGATCATCATGATGGAGAGGAAGATGTTATTTTTCAAGCTCAAGGGTGAAGATCGTAGTATCACCTTGTAGGAAAACCTTGTAGGCAGAATACAAAATACATATTGATCTGTATTAGCTCCAGGAGCTTACAAACTTGGTGTATTTGATCACCATAATGGAGAGAAGATGCCTATTGTTTTTCAAGGTCAAAGATCATGGTCGTAGTAACAGTTGATAGGAAAACCTTGCAGACAGACTGAATATTGGGGCTAGGACTGTAAACTCCTTGGATCTCAAACTACCCCGAAATGGGGGGAAATTCACCCCGGAGAGGCCATTTTTAATTTCATATTTTGTTTGCATGGCAACCGAATTTTCGCAAAATAATTGACATGCTTCTAAAAAGTAGACACATGAAAGTTTAAGGGTGCATGATACATCTGCTGCTTACCTGGAAATGGGCTGAGATACACCCAAGCACCTGTCAACCTGAGGGTCAAATTTCAACGAAAAACGACGAAAAATGACCCATTTTTTAACCACTCCTGATTGAAATTTAAAAAATTCACAGTATATTGACAGTATCAAGTTCTTGCAAAATCTAACGTTTCCAACAAGGCCAAATTGGACTAGGTTCCTTGATTCTATCTCAAGTATTTGCATCCAGTGTGCAGCATGCTGTTTTTCAACTTACCGATTCAAGTGAAAGTAGAATGATCACCCACGAAGTCATCCTCTCCTACGTTTCTCTGCGACAGTTTCGGAATCCGGTAAAAAGCACTTCATCAATGCAGATTGCCACCTTCATATATTATTACCAAAATAAACAATATTGAAAATATTAATTCATTTAAATACTCTCTTAACATATTTACCCTTGGTAACTTTACTTTCGTATTGCAAAGGGAGGGGTAAATTGAGACCTTATTGACCAAGTGAAGTATGCTTTTGTTCTTCAAGGGTCAAGTTTCGTAGTATCAACCAATAGGAAAACATTGTAAGCAGGAATACTGTTCCATCAAACTTTGGGGTAGGACTGCTAACTTCGTACGCTTATTCATCATGCTAAAGTAAAGAACGCCTTTGTTTTTCAATGTGAAAGGTCAAGTCGTAGTATCATTTAATGGGAAATGTAGGCAGGATATAGACCAAATCATAAACTCTAGAATCTTGCAACTTGTCGTACATTTGATGACCATGATAGGAGAAAAATTGGTTTTCACCCCCCCCCCCCCCCCCCCGTGTGGAAATCCGGCTAGAATAGATCCTCAATACACCTTGCTTGTCGTAAGAGGCGAGTAAATGGGGGCAGTTCCTTCGGATGAGACTGCAAAACCTGACGCCCCGTTACACAGCAGGTGTCGCATGATAAAGATGCCTCCCTGCTCAAAATCCATAAGCGACGAGAGTCATGAGCGACGAGAATATAAGGCCTAAATTTTGCAGTCTTTCACCGGCAATGGTGACGTCTCCATATGACTGAAATATTCTCAAGCGAGACGTTAAACAAAATACGTTCAATCAATCCATTGCTTTTAACATTGCGTGCAATTAATAGGAAAATCGTGTCGATATAATACTGACAGAACTATTTGGACTAGGGCCATCAAACCAGTACACATACTCCCACATGTCAAGTGGAGGATGTCTTTTGTATTTTAAGGTCAAGGTCATAGTATCACCTAGTAGGAAAACCTTGTAGGCAAGATATAGACCGAACCGTTGGGGCTAGGACCGTCAAACTTGGTACACATACATTTCATGCCTAGTAAAGGACGCTATTATTTTTCAAAGTCAAAGTCTTAGTAGCAGGGTACAAACCGAACTGTTCGGGTTAGGACCGTCAAACTTGTACACTTACATCTTATGCTAAGTGGAGGATGCCTATTGTTTTTAAATAAGCATTATGGTGAATTAGCACCACATAAGTTTTGAAACGACCCCCTGCTACATTTGATGTTAAACCATCCCATTACTGATACATTCAATAATTTACCAACAATAATTGACAAAAGTGCTGACTCAGAATTTGCCTTTCAATTCTCCGTATCAGGTGATCCGCAATCACAATCCCATTTTACTCGTTCGGGGCGTCAAGTAAACTTGCAACGGAAATTCCGGGACTATCAGATAACGTACACTGCATTGTGTAAAATATCCCAATATCACATTGCATGATGTGTATATGTGCCTGAATAATTTGTGTTGCATGCGTAATCATTCTAGAAGGGGTGTTTAGTTAAGTGATTTGTCACCAACTGTATCCTATTCCTAAGTTTGACATTACTAAGTTCGTGTTTTGTCATGTGCAAAGGCTACATAAATCACGCTTGATTTGTCATTAAGATGATGCTTTCCATAAGAAACAAATTCTACGACAAAACAATTCTGTACGTCACTGTATTGCAAGAGCAAAACAAAAAATTGCCGTTAATTATTTTCCACGTTTGGAATTTGCCGTGTATGTACGGTATATTCATAAGCGAGTTCAATATTTTCAGCATTTCTCCACCATACTTGTCAGACAAAACGGCAGCATTTGATGCCGGTAGCAGGAAAGACAGAATGGATCACTTTCATCATAGATTTCATAAAATCGAAATTGACAATATCGGTGTTCACATTTGAACGATACCATGCATACATAACAGTTCGACTTCCCAGATTATTTCCAATCTGAAAACCGTCAATGTTGTCTAGCTGCTTGAAATGTGTATGCCCCATCCAGGAATAGTTCTGTAACACTGCACAAGTATTCTATGCACATTCTCATGGCAAAAGAGGACACTCATTCTTTGGTCAGGATGATTTTATTATAGAAGGTCTTCAAATTTCTTGGTCTGCATGTTCATGATTGAAAGTACCTCGTCATTTATGCAAGGGAGGATATATAATTCTTCTTTATACAGTCATGGCAATGCTTTTGATACCATTCAGCTGCAAATGTTCCTCCTTCCGACCAATCTTGTAAACGTCAGATTTATTGGGTAATAGCAGCTGTTGATTTCGGCTTTGCTGTTGCTCTCAAATAGTTGACATATAAAGGCAGACACAGTATATATATATGTATATCATCAAGTTCATGACTATGTTCGATCTATTACATAAGAATTAACAGTTCTCTTGATACAATGTAAGCCAATCTATGTTCTGATGATGATAGCGTCTCTTAAAAGAATACCATCTATGATGCGAAGTTGATTTAAATTCCTAAAGGAGTAAGAAATGTTGCTGAGGATTACTATAAGGTAGGCGGAATTTAAATGACTGATATACCTGGTGATATACGAGTGTGATAGTATCCATAATCTGATCACTGGATTCTCCAGCTGGGTGTTACTAGATGTAAATCTCCGAGAGGAGGACTGTTTATGCCTCGACACCAAGGAACGTGGTTTAATAAACCGCATATAGCCTTGATAGTTTTACGAAAAGTGCCGTGGAATTCGAAAATTCTGTGTTCCAAGTTTGTATGATGTCAGCATTGCTGTTGGCAAGTGCGGGCAATCCATCTGTGACCGGGGGAGGGGGGCATGTGGCTATTGTCATGACATTTGTGAATGGATTGTTGCCAGCAATGGTTGCAAATTGTTTCTAATCCTAATTCCTGGAATTCTTCCCATATGGCCCATTTGCCGTAAAATGCAAGGAATTTTTATTGTGAGCAGGGTAAATATTCTCACTCTTCGATAGACTTCTGGTTACATGCAACAACTGTTTGACGCGTTTGTATGAATATCAAATGGCACGGAGTAGTCAACGTAAGTTTATGATTCGGAGTTAGTAGTAAGTTGGGTTTTTTCAGGGTGTTGAAGCTTTTCCTGTTCAGAGCCCCGATTTTCAGTTGACTGATGAAGATTTTTGGCTACCGTTTCATTTTTTTCTTCCTTTTCGGGGAAGAAATAACTTTAAGGCGTGCAATATCTGACAATCCTTCGATGAAAATGACAATACACATCTGACGAATTGCAAAAATATGCGAACATCATGAGGGTTGGTTGTTGTTGGCCAGTTCTTGTTTACTAGTATCTTCCACGGTCTTGCTCCATACCGTTAAATTACCAACGCACTTGACCTTACTCTTGAAGACCTGACACTCCTTAGTGAAGAGTTTTAGCTTCACTTTGCCTGAGCGTTGAAAAATCTTGTCTACCCTTTCTAGATGTCCTAATATGTGTAGATATATAATCATCGTCTAGGTAGATTCTACACATGTCCTTCAAAATACAGTTCCATGACGCATTGGTATCGGGATATCTGAAGGGAGCCTTGACTAACCCATACGGCATCCTGGTATACAAGGAAAAGCCTAACGTACCAACAGTGAATGTTGTGGGATCCTTAAGACTACATTGCTGAACCATGGTGACTTTGACTTCCTGTCCATGTCTCTCAAGTAGTGACTGTAGATGTCATTTCATTTCATCAAATACAGAGGTGGGATACTGGAAGATCGTTGTTTAAAGGGTACCTCATCATACAGCTCCATGCGGTGTTTCACGCCATTTTGAAATGGCCTGTGTCGGTGTCCGACGTCATGGTATTTGCATCGCAAATTCTCTCCTGCCTCTATCTCCTTCGTGAAGTATCTTTCTCAATATGTTTCAGTCTCGTAATTTGTCGGCGTCGTAAGCTCCTTTGCATTGATATTTTCTTTAGTTACTAGCCCCCGTGATCCGGACTAGAATAGGTCCTCAGTAACCCTTGCTAAATGGGCGCCGGTCCTTCGGATGAGACCGTAAAAAACCTCATGACCCATGTCAACAGCAGCGATGATGGCGAGACACACAAAGATACTTAATAGCTCTTAATAGGACCGTCGAATGGGCGCTCGCGGCGATGGCCAACTAGTACACGGCCTTCTTGGCCAGAGCCATTACCCAGGTAATTGAGTGCGTGAGGCGTCCATTTGAGTTGAGTGAAAAATTCTCAATCGGGACGTAAAATAATATTCAATCATATCTATAGCCAGTAGCTATACCTTGCACATAATAGCTCTTGCTTGTATCTGTACTGTGCTGGTGGTGATGTTGTCGAAACATTAATGAAAATTTGGACTTTAGATATATAAATAATATACGGTA
>CAJDSM010003395.1:0-16486 GCA_903981925.1 Ostrea lurida
GGGGGGGGGTGATCTCAGCCCGTATGCTTTCGTCTTCTTGGAAGTATGTTTTGATGCTGTGATAACCTGATTTTGGTTGTCGCTGATGCGTCGTTGAATTTGATTTTACCTTTTGTGTTGGTCGTGTGTAGTTTTTTGACATGTGAGGGGTGGTGGATGGGTGATATGTCGTTATCATTTTTATTTTTTTTGTGTGCGGGTTGTGTTAGTGATGTTGTTTTTGAAGGGTGGATTTTTTTATGTTACGATGGGTTAATGTGTTTATGGAGGTGGTTTGTTACTGGACCTTATCTTTGATGTAGCGTAGTATATATTGTCTTTTGGTAGGATTTAGGGTTGTTTTTTTGTTATGTTTTGTTTTTGTTTGTTCATGACTTCAAGGTGCCTTGCTGATTTATTCGTAATTCTGACCTGATGATAATTTCGGTATATGCACCATAGGCTACGCGATCGACCCGAGTGTCTATAGCGAATCCGGAAGGGGGGGGGGGGGGGTTCAACTACACTTTGGGTAGCAGACTCCAGTCTGGGATTCTTTCAAACGTAAACCCCCCCCCCCCCTCCCCGTTTCATAATTCAAATATTTTTAAAACCAATACCATCCTTCATATATTTCGTTTGTAAATTCCGACCCAATCTATATTTCATACCAAACGTGGTGACCTGTTCATGTATAGTATGTGCGACTCACGAATCAATAAGATGCATGCTAATAACACCCGGGTTGTTACGTAGTTGTATCGATGGAACAATTCATAATACTTCAATGAAACTACTAATTTTCATTAGAAGATGAAATCCGTAGCGATAAGTACCACTCATGGATGTAATGACAGGGTCAAATTGTCTAGACCATTGATAGTGCTCCCCCCCCCCCCCCTCCCTTGAATCGTTCTACGTAAGCTTATCAGGATGCGTAAAAACATATGAGCTATTAACTGCATGTGTTAATACAAGGTTTCATCTTCATGTGTTTTGATGGCGTAAATGGCTGTGACACATAATGGTTTATGTAGAATCTCACTACAATAGTATAGATGAATGCAGAAAGAAGATCTACCTTGGCATGTCCAGGACCGATAGTGTCGTCAGAAGGAAGACTTCGGGTACAAGGCTAGGACTTGGTAGTAGCGACTATCTCTTCACGTTCGGTTTTTCCCCTCACCTTTTGGCTTTTCTATCCTGGGTTTTTAACTATTTCACTCGTTTTCGTAGCTGTTTTGACTTGTTATATGAGATATAAGCAAATTATTTCTTTAAGGATCAGCAGAAATTTACAAAAAATACAACATTACATAAGTTAAAAAACGTTTGCAGCATTGAGACTAAAACTAACCGAATTTTAAAATTGCATCCGGAATCTAATTTTCCAAACAGGTCGATTGGGCAAGTTTGTCAATGTGAACGCTCAATAATACACTTTTTCCGTTGCTTTGGATTACCCGTGAACAGTTAACGAGAGAATTACGAATCTGCTGGCATATTTAAAGCTGCTCTGGAGATTCAAGCAGGTGGGCATACTTATCCCAACATTTTTCAACTGACACTACAAAATGCAAAGTTAACATTGTGTAAAACGTAATCATATATCCAAAAAAATCATATACATAAATTTGTCGGTGTTAGGTGCAACATCGGAACCTTCCGTGACATAAGGGTCCGAAATTTTCAATTTTCCAAAAATGGTTTAAGTATTAATGGCCTATATTTTGTGGCGGAAATGCAGTTCCCCTTTATTCTATTTTGGCACGATTTTAATCAGTTTTCTTTTAAGTAAAATAATCGTCCAATAATGACCCATTACGTGTTTTCCGTTGATCCGTACATTTAAGGTATCATATCCCACGGGTTACTTACTTGCAAATATGACACTGTTTTTATGAGTATATAATTCCCATTTAAATAGATGTTTCATTTTTCTTTCGATTAGTTGGATCCCCTGTATATAATAATCAATAGTGGGGTTTTGAATCAATAAAGTCTTATTGAATTCCTGTATCTATACGCAGCCCTTCGTCATAGCTGAAGTAGTTACTAAACTTTCTATAATAATCGTTAAACTTTAGATGTTCAGAATTCCCTTCCTTTTTCTAGTGTCCTATCGATCCTGGTAATGGTAAAGTAAAGTATGGTAACATGTGATTGTGACTGAACATTTAGCGCCAGGCTGTGAATTATTATTCTAAGTAAAAAATTAATTCGCATGGGATTGACAATAAAATCAAGTAATTTTTTGTCTGTTGGCGAAGGAGTGTTGTAGGTGAAATTCACCGCTCATGTTCAATTTTTAAGAATTACGGTGGTAATTTTCGCTGCACGTTACGCTGTTTGATACGATAGATCATCCGCCACTATGATTAATACTGTAATCATAATTTCATAAGAAATTAAATATTCATGGTAAATTGGTATTCTGATAACAACAATTAGACAAATGAACAAAAAGCGGATCTTTTAATAAAAAATATCTGAATATCAAAACCGACATACTTATGACCCATGTAACTAAATTTCCAAATAACATGTACCTTATCCGGTCACATTAAATGTAATGTACACATGCACAATAAGAATACACAATGACAGCAAAAAGTCGCGCCCAAATGACCCGATTTTTGGGAGATGCAACACTCTCGGTACCTCTTCTAAAGTGTGGAAATCCACTGTCGCTGCGAATAGCAAATAAAAAAAATAAAAAACACCACAAGTAAATATACATGATACATAGTACGCGCACTAAGTTCAGCGGTTGTTGGTACATACAGGTATATACACATGCAAGTAGAATACAAATGCGAAAATATGGGGGGGGGGGGGGGGAGGGATATAAAATAACCTTTATTACGTCCGTATACAAGAGAATGTAATTTCTGGGGGGGGGGTGTCTTTTCAATTTGGGAATTTCCTATTTCTCTAGTAGACTTAATACTAAAATATAATTTAATCATTGTTACTCTACAGCCCAACTGTCCACTCAGGAACTTTCGGTGTTTTTAATTACTTGTGGACCCTTCGATTGTTTTGACGAACCACGGCCAACTCCCCCCAGTTTTAAAAATGATATTGTTCCTGATAGATTTTTCAGTACCATTCCTGGACAGACAAAAGATTTATTTATTATTGCATCTTAATAATAGCCAGCTTTATTGTTTTTGTCTTTCCTCGATTCCTAAAAATGAGCTTCTTAGACAAAACGATATGAAGCTTTCCGGAAAGTATCGTACTTTTTCCTTAGATTTTAAATTATGATCCCGATAGTTTCCGAGATACACGATACGATAAGGAAAACCTGATACACGCAAACACGAATACACGATAGACTGATAAAGCGCAAAACACGATAGAAAACGAAAACCTGATACACGATACGATAGGATACACGCACGATAGCATAGGTAATCACGCACGATACGATAGGGATACACGGCACGATAGAAACACTGATAGAAATGTCAAGAATAACGTTGCGGGTACTGTACATGCAATTTCCAAGTTATATTCAGATTTCTGCCTATTGAAAGAATATACTATTCATATGTTACCATTCTTATGAATGAACTCTGAAAGGCAGTTATGCCAAAGATATATATAGAATTTACAGTATATATTTATATGTTGAATGAAGTGTTGTTCAAATTAAAATGAAAAAAGTAATGAAAGAAGAAATTGCATGCACATGAGGAATTATTTGTTTGCAAAATATATCATTGACCCATGTTTTTATCTTTTGAGAACTGTTGCATTGCAGGCTAAAGTTTGGAAATATTGATATGTAACAATAACTTTGTGACTTTTTTTTATAGGCCCAGTATAAAAATGCTGTAAATGAAGCAGAACTGGCAAAAGTGAAAGCAAGAATTATAATGTTGGAATCTGCTGAAAATCAAACGAGGGAAACGGAGAAGAAATGCGAACAAATGGCTCACAGGCTGAGGGAAATGGAGAAGAAATTGGAAAGCAATCGCAAAGAGATTAACCACTATCAGGTAGTGCATGTAACACTTGGACGTGACTTTTTTCTCCTCAAATTCATTTGCTCTCCAGTAGAAATAGGTTCACGCAGTGCATTAAATGACTTCCAGCACAAACAAATCTCTGTTCATGCCATCATAGAACTATGATATTCTTTCTTTATGTACAGTTGTAAAGCTCAACACTAAAATGGGATTAGGATCATTTGATATTTTTTGTGGAGTCTGTGTGATATCTCTTTATTCCCTCAGCTGGGAAATTCGTGTTTTCAGTTTTGTCACCAGTAGAACAAGCGATTTTCTAAACTAGGGGAAAGGTTGTAATGGTAAAAAGTAACAAAATATAGGAAAATTGGCATCCATTTGAGGCATTGTAGAGGCCCATTACTATATCTTCTTAAAAGAAACAAAATTTTAAAAATTGTTTTCTTTTATTCATCAAAAATGATTACCCTTAATACACCAGGTGTTAATTTCATGCCAAGAAAGTAAAAAAAAGAAGCCAAATGTCAGTTTTTAGTTCTGTTTTGCAGAAATGTACAATCTTAACAGTGTCTAATGCTGCAAAATTTACTCAAAAGCCATGATTTACTCACAAAAACACCAAAGTGTTTGAAATTTATTTTAAACGGTTTACTAGAAAAAAGGGCTATTTTTAATGAGTACTGGACTAAGTAAAATGTAGTCGATGATCAGTACGACTGAGCGATAGTCAGTTACTCATTGACATCCCTAATTTAAAATAATTAATGTGTTAATCAATTTAGAATTGATGGATTTCATAATCATTTTAGGACATGCTGGAGGGATCCCAGGGCCAGTATATTTCATTAGAAAGGAAAATGAAAGGAGAATTCATAGGCCTAGAGAAAAAGTACCACAAGGCCAAGAAATTGATAAAGGATTATCAGCAGAGGTAGGGTTTTCATGAAACTACGAAAAGAAAATTGGTGCTAAAGATAAACAAAGTGTAAAATACAAAGTTACGTTTATACATGATTTTTGAATAGCTGGGGATCATTTTAATTCGTGGGTGCAATGTTCGTAGGGTAACCAAAATTTTGATGATTTGTGGGGACGTAATTTCGTGAGTAATGATAAATAAAGCGAACGACATAATATTTATAAAGATTAAAAGGAAAATAAAACGTGTTCGTTGGGGACGTACGAAAAGTCCACAAACCATTGGTCCCCCACAAAATGATGATTCCACAGTATATCATTTGCCATTTTAAAAAATTCATGGTACAATACATATGACTATTTTGTGAAGTTCTTCATTTTGAGTGTCTGTCCATTTTATTAAATATTTTTATAAATTTTTTTTTTTTACAGAGAAAAGGATTTTATTCAAGAGAGGGAGTCTCTCTTACAACAACAAGCCGAGAAAAATCAGCAATATGATGATTTAGTCAAATCCCTCAAAGACAGGGTAAGGGCAGAAACGGACTCAGGTTTAATTATGAATTGAAGTTTGCTCAAAACTGACTGCTTTGTACATGCACTCTACGTCATACTTGATTTGAACGTAACTTTTGTGACCAAAACAATGTACAATTGAACTTTAGTATCTCTAACACTGATATCCCGAAGACCATGGCTATGTCAAAGTGATTCAGAAGTCCCAGCCACCTATTTTCTGAATATTTTTACCCTCGATGTGTCGAATCCATGGATATTTTGGAGGGTTTTTTTTCTTGGTCCCATCAAGTTTGAGATAACCAGGTTCGACTGTAGTTTAATACTGTAAAGGGGGAAATATTCGTGTGGGTTTTATTTTCGCTATATTCGCGATTATGTTAACGATCGCGAAAATAAACCATCGCAAAGTGCAGTTCAATGTATATGGGGGTATGATTCTAATTCAGTCTCTTTACTTTCCACGAAATTTAAACCATTGTGAAATATCGAAAGCTAAAAATCGCGAAATTTTAGACCCGCAAAATTAAAGCCCTTTACAATATGCTAATGACTGACTTTTGATGTGTTGTAGATCTTTGAGTTGGAGAAGGAGCTGGGGGAGGTACAAAAGGTAGCAGGACTACCAGTTCTTGTCCCCACCTCTCAACATTCATTGCCGTCACCAACTGTTCAACCCAAACTCGTTCAAAGTATGAACAAATACATACTCTTTATTGTATATACCTGTGTATAAAGGGCAACGGGAAACCTGTGTATAAAGATTAATGGGAAATGTTTTCACTTTTTTAATTTCTTAAGTCAGATTATGGCTAACGAGGAACAGTATATAGGGAATGTAGAGTCCTAAAACCTAGGTTGTTTTGTATTTCAGAAGTTGAAACCTCTCCATTAAACGAATCAATGTCGTCTAATTCAGATGTCTCGCCAAGTAATAAAGCAGGTCAGTCCTTTCAAATTGATGGAAACTTGCAGGTTTCTTTAAAAAAAATTTGTATGGGAATTCTATTCAAGGAGTAGAGAAAGCGATTTTATCTGATTTGCGATACAATGTTGTAGAAGGATGTTGTCATGAAATTTGGAATGTTGCCATGACGTTTGTAATTGTTTTTCTTGGCAGAGAATGGACTAGAGGATGACAGTTCTTCATTAGACAGTTTTAGGGACGCCGTCCCACTGACCTCATTACTGGACACATCAGCCAATCGAGACAAAGGTCAACTGGCCGCTGCTGGCAACAGGGCCAGGAGGCCGCCTAGTAAACGCAATATTAAGGTACAAGTAAGGGAGGCGACTAGAATTTGCCTAGTAAACACAATATTAAGGGACTACTAGATTATGCTGTGCTTTCTGCCTTATTCCTGGCGGTATTCTCTGAATTATAAATTGTTTCAATGTATCACGAAACACGTGGCTTAAATGTATTTATTTACCAAAGCCTGAAATTTGTTCAGTCTAACTCGTATTTGAAATTACATTTCTGTATAATCACTGTCTTAGATGACAGTTATGAGATTTTTACCATAGAAAAGAGATGAAATTCCCCTCATAAAAACACTTTAAACAAAGTAAATTTTGATGATATAAGAAATGAATCTTATATTTTTCTCGGCAGGTGATGCAGGTATCACCGCGAATTTTAGACGGTAAAGACTACCGCGCCCATTTGATGGAAAAGTTTTACCGTTTAAATCTCGGTGATAACCTGCATATCACCCGAAAAAAATAAAAGATTTATTTCTTAGGCCAAATAAAATTAATCATCTGGTTCTCGAGACCGCCGCCCCTATAAAATTTGGCCGCTGGGGTTGTTTTTATTAGCTTGCCATAAAAAAACATTGCTGCCGCTATCGATCATATTGCAAGAGTTATCCCGAAAAAATGTAAGAGTTATCTCCTCTGACGCTACTTCACGTCGTGATGAGTAGTTTGGAGCTCAAGAGTACACTCATCATATTGTAATTTTTATGACTATCTTGGAAGGAAATCATTGTGTGTTAGTATTTCCTCATAAAGGGTGCATTGGCATAGACCCTTTAAATATGAAATATGATTACTTTCATTATTTTTTAATGCAGAGGATTTTTTTACAGCAAGAGGAAATTCCAGCTCAACACTTATGGCCTTGGACCATCTTTAATATAATGTTTTTCATCAGGATGTTATGGAATTAACAATTTACAATTTATGGACCCTGGCTCTATTCAATTACAAGAAATACTCGGTCTATAATTTTGCCGAACAATATTTAACATAAATAAGTTCTTAGTCATCACTTTAGTGGGCAATCAGCAGTATCTTGAATTTGTGGTCACCTTACTGCTACCTTATCCCAACAAACATTTCATTTTTAGGTTCAACAGTCCTTTATCTTACTGAGTCATCTGTGCATACAAGTTGATGCCCTTGAAATTACATTTTCGAACATATGGTGAATCACGGTTTACTATCGTTTGTTGAAAAACAAAAAATAAAATCCCTACCCTCGCTTCTTCCGGGAAAACAAAACTAACAAACCCTACCCTCACCTACCCACTTTTTCCAAAATCAATTTCCCGAGAACCAGACAATTTATGTTATGTGCCTTATCATTTAATGTTTATCCTAACACACCACAAACAACACAAATTAATAGTTTATTAGACTTTAAACTCTGTTGATATTCAGGTACGGGATCGAAAAAATTCACCTCCAATTCTTTAAAAGGTGCTTTTTTAACCCAATGGAATCGGCGCTAGCGTTGATCACGTTGAAATAAAATTAAATGATATCCAAAACAACCTTTTGAAATGCCTGTACTGTTAATTGCTTCCTAGCAGGGTTCTGAAAGTGAAACTTTTGAGGAAGAACAGGATGAGAGCGGACTAGAAACTTGGATAAAACACGACAGGTTTGTACGATGTAAATTATTCATGACTGTATATCTTGGTTCAGTGTCATGCCCCTATTGTCAGAGAAATTTGAAGTTTGGCATTGTGACATAAAAAAGGTTTTAATGCTGCCACTGAACATATTTATTATCTATCTCTGTACCAGACTTTAAATTGAACACCCAGACTATTTGGTAGTCAAGATTTTTTCAGTTGTTATTTTTTTTTTATGTGAATTATTGATATTAAATATAATTACTCTCTTCAAATGTAGAGTGAAGAAAATAAGACTCAGATCTGTAGCATGCTACTATTTAATTCAAAATCATTTCTTTTGATGTGGATTGATCCAGTTAATTGACCGAGTAATCATAGACTTGAGAAACATTGATATACCTGTTATTTGAAATGATGAGCATGATCCACATAAACATGTATCTCAATTCAATTCATGCTGTGTACATACAATTCTCTAGATCACATTTAATACATAATTTTTTGCATGGATACAATGATGTGTTTCTTCACAAGACATACATGTAATATTTGAAAACTATTATTTAGTCTTTCATCTTGAAGTGTTTCTTTCCAAGATCAAAATCTTCATTATTGGCAAGTCTCTCAAAATTACATATAGATGATGTTCTTGTGAATAAATTATGATATTCAATAGTTAATATTAAGCATATTTGATTTTGCATTTTGGTTGCTTTTTATACGCTGATTGTTTGATTTCTGTAACTACATCATTTTTTTTTGTTGAAGATGGCTGCTGCGTATTAATTAGATATTTATTTTGCTTTTATTTTATTCAGTTTCAGTAGTAGTGAGGATGAGTTTTTGTAAGGGCTTTTGTTTATCTGTAGTATATATGTACTCATTCACTCTTTACATCAGTAGTGCATAATGAACTTCTCTACGGAAACTCGAAATCAAAAAGTACGCCAAAATCTCTTATATCGTGGGAATTACATGTATCTCGCTCTGAACCTGTCCACCTGTCTTGTTCTTTTGATTCCCTTTCGTTCTGAAATTTTACTTCTGGCGATCTTTTCTCCATCTCCTCAGTTCAGATTATCATCTCCTGCATTAACAAGATTTCATGGAAGAGAAAGATTCTTCTACTGTTATACACTACTGATAAAACAGTGCGTTCACTGCGATATTTATGATTTCATGCCCCCCCCCCCCCCCCCCCCCCCAAAAAAAATACGAAAGGCCTACTTTTACATGAAGAATGATTCTGTTAAAATATGATATCCAGTGGAGACTTGCCTGCTGTGGAATGGTTTAACATGATATGAACCTCACTGTAGAATGTTTTTGAGATGTTTGTACTGTAAATATGCATCCTGTGGTGCATGTGTCATTATATGCATGAAATGTAATGGGAAGTTTTTACTTTGTTTTAATGTTGTAGTGTGAGTCCTTACATGATATGCTGTGTCATTAATTTTCAGTGTGTATGCCCAGTGAAATTTGTTCAGTCACCCCGTAATATTTTGCTTTTTTATTTTTTTTTGGTTGAAATATTATCGAGTACAGTGCATGTACAAGTTTTATGTTTGCGAATTTTGATAAGCTATTAGATCATCTCCACTAGATTTCAAAACTTTGTACATGCATTTTCGTTTATAGTGTCCAAGTGAATCCCTCATTGAAACTTATTTGACGTATAATTCTGATCATTGATAATTAATTAACTGTATTGGTCAGGTGTCCCAAAGTTTATGCATAACTAGTTTCCAGCTTCACTTCTTATTTTGCGTATCTTTGTCACGGTCCATTTGTTTTATAGCGACAGTACAGTCAAGAAAAGTGACGCAAAAAAGAGAAAAGCTCAGCAGAAGAATTTATTACAACCCCCCAATATACCGCCCCCTCCCCCACCTCCCCAGGGGCCCGACAGTGACTCTGTCAGTGACCAATCCCACTCCAGGTAGGTATCAGGGACACGCCCACTCTGCATCATGACCGGCTTTAGTGACCGGCTTTCGTACAGATCCTTCCGAAGAATTAACACCCTCTATGCAGTGACTAGAACCCGCAGACTTAACCCAGTGTAACGTCTAACCCCAGTTTAGTGGATTTAAAATACTAATATTGTTTGAAATAAACTAATGAGTGAATGATCACTATTATATACACAGCCATGTAGCTGCCTGCAGACTTAGATTGTCCCAGTTATTTACTAGTGACCAGCAGACTGACCGCATACCATACAGAGTACTGGGTGGATTATATGATGACTTTCTCCAGTACTAGTACTGAAGTCCACAAACAACTTGTGAAGCACCATTTACTTTTAATTACTTTCAGATTAACTCATTAATCAAAATGTATCCAGAATAGTTAGTAAAGGTTAGATTACTAGAATGTATAAAATGTATATATAGATGTATGGTGTAATATCCTGTATTGTCTTAAAAATATTCAACACAGCATTGTAATATATATATATATATCCTGTATATACTGCACCATTCAGCTTTCTTTATCTATTGTAATCTCTATTTATACAGTCAGCTCTTGTTACAACGACCACGTTCGTTTCCGATCATTTTGCCGTTATAACTAATCTGCCGTTGTAATGAAATGCCTACCGGTATTTTACCGGTACGGGTTATTCCCCTTTATTGTGTCGCCTGCCTGCGTGGAGCAACAAAGGGATCTTTAGTCGTCGGATCACAAAATTTCTGTCACAATTGTTTCGAAGACCACATAGGCCAGCTCCTGATATTTGCAGAGATCAGTAATGGAACTTGTATCTGTAACGGCAGTTTCCAATCTGCGATGTCAATTCTATTGACGCAACTTTAAATTTACATAGACAAATTGATTGTAACATTTTCAGGAACCACAGGCAGCTTCCTGCTATTTCGCCTCCGAGCTCGTATCAGCGACACCTCGTCCTGCTCGTCACCCGCAGTTCATCCTGCCGATTGTCACCCTCCTCCTGTTTGACGAAACAACATTGACTAAATTATTTAAATCAGACCGAATCATTTCACATTCTTATTCCAAGAACGAAAGGACCGCACAAACTAAATCACAAAAAACGTGATATATTTGGCCGCCAAGAAATCAAGTCAATGGACACAAAGAATAGATTCGTTTAACGCAATGAGATTCCAATACTCGCGGCTCATTAACAACTTCCCTCATTGACGCAATTATGAATATTTTAACATAGACCAAATTTCTGTCACATTTTTCTCAGAGAACACCAAGGCACTTCACTGTAATATTGGTACAGAGCATCAGTATAGAAACTGTCTCGTGTCACGAAGTCTTCCAATCTGGACCGCGCGTCATGCATTTTGACGCAAATCTTGAAATTTTTTAAACAACATAGTACAATTCTCTGTCACATTTCTCAGCGTACCACAAAGGCAAGCTTCACTGATATTTGGCACAGAGATCAGTATAGACACTGATCAGTTGATATCGCAGTTTCACAATCTTGCGATTGTCACATTCCTTATTGAACAGCAACTTAGAATATATCTAAAACATAGATCCGAATTTCTGGTCAAAATCTTATAAGGAACCACAAAGAGCCAGCTTCTGATACTTTTGGACAGACGCAACTACGCTCTATGACTACTGTATCCGTGCCCTAACGCCACCGTTATACAATCCTGCCGATCTGTAATACCTTCCTGGTAATTGACCGCACTGACTTAATGAATATTTCACGTTTAGAACATTTCCTCCCATTTTTGTCAGGATACAAAAAACGGAATCAGGAATTAATTAGCAATACCAATCATACCGCATATATCCTTGATTATGTATAAAAATTACAAATGGTACAGTTCAATGATATCGGAAAATTGATAACAATGATTGTGGTTATGGTAAACAGACAGTGTAAAAACTATTTCAAGACAAACACGAAATGTAGAATTTCTTCGACAATTGTATAGACCCCGTTTGAGTTTACCATATGCAACTTAGATGTTTGCTGATGGAAGTGTTAGTTTAAACTTTTTAATAGTTTAGTAAATTTAGAAGCAAACAGCAAGGTAAAGAATTCCATGCACTAGATTGTATATTGTCAAACAAAACACTAAATAACACCATAACTCCGAAACGGACACAATCGACAGCCCCGCTCAAGGACCCAAGATGAACATATGTACTTTACTAGATACTCACCTGAGAACAGAAATAATCAAGTAAATAATAGCATAGTCCGTTGGTCCGATAACATTGTATATTTTCCGAGCAACAATTGTCAACTGATGGCGTTAGCCGAGCTTAGTCATAGATATTATCGAGAGGAAGGAACTTTCAATACACCTAAAAAGACGGCGATAAAGCCTAATGATGTCCAGAATATTATCCTCAGTCATATGCATATATTAGTATTTGTACAAAATAATATCACCGTGATATAGTTATAAACAACAACAATAACGGTTTGGAATCCCGCCTAGTAAGAAGCCCGATGAGCATCCAAGCTGCTACAACCAAATAGACTGACTAGTTTACTCACCCCACCAAAACTACAATCAGGCTCAACAGAATCGCGCGTTCTATACAAAAGCGGTTCATAAACACCAAACATAATATGAACGTCGAGGTACCATACGCCAAAAACCATATCGAAAAGGAAAGTCAACGCCGCAGACATACTATTACCGCACCCTCCTGATAACCAACCAATATTTTCGAGCACCAGATGCAATGAAGAACCCGTCGACCCTCACACACAAGCTACATGAATTTCCCCGCCAGTGTACCAGCAACAAGTACCTTAATTCACCTCGGAGACCGAATTTTCTAATCTCCTCAAGGAGACACGAATATCGCTGTAAAAGCAGAGATTATCCTATGCTCGATCAGAAGTAGCCAAACAGAGCAGTTAGGTACGTCAATTATCTAGACGATGAATATCTATAAACATTCCATTAAAGAGGCTTTTTTGTGACTAACCTAACTCACAGAAGAAATCTCTAGAATGACTGCATCACCAAAGGTCGATTCCACCTTTATACCAACGATATTTCTCCCCGAGTGAATTACATCTAGACCTTTCAGATTGATACGGATATTGATTTTTAACACAAAAGGGCACCTGAAAATAGAATGTTCTAGTCGTTCCGGAACTTAAGCAATGTTTTGTTACCAAAGAAACAACTTGATCGCCTCAAAGTATCTGAGTTAGATGATAAGACATGTTGGGTTTTATAAATCAATATTTATGTGTCTTGTGGGAGACATGTTTGTACAAACAATCCGTAACAGGTCTTTCTTAATGGGCACTAAATTGTGTCCCCTTTATTAGCGATAATTTATGTATATCATTGAACGATATATCGTACAAAAAACGTTACGGGATCATAAAAAACAAAAGCAAAAATCTGTCGTGTCCTTCAACCTTACTATATAAGCGTAGATATGTTTACATATAAAAATCATTATTATCAATTAGCCATTTGATACTTCCCGAAGAACTCGAATAAGTAAACTCAAGAAATCTGAAAGATCTGACTGCATTTGAATATTTTACTAACATGATCTAATGGCGATGACAACTAACACATTGTAGCTCGGATTACTTTAACTTTGCAATCGTCAACTTCCCTTTCTATGTAGTAATTATACCACTATCACTGCTTATGGTGCGTATATCTCCCAGTTATTGCATGACGCAAGAGCATGACTATGCGTCATGCGCATGTTTTAAACGATGTTCAACTCTAACAAAAGTTGAAGTTTGCCAAGGTTAATATCCGAATCGTTTAATCATCATTTCGCAAGATTTACTGGTTCGCTATATATGACTTGTTTGGATTGACCAGTAAATCACTAAGTATATTTGACTATTACGAATGTTTCCATAGCATTTGTAGTAGCTTTAAATTGTCTTACTAGATTATTGACTTGGTATCCGTTTACTTTATTTTCGACCATACGGGCTGCAGGCGGGTGATGGACCGCGTCACAGAGATCGCTTTACTCCTCCCACGGTACCCTGTCCATAGCTCTTCGTTTGTCTGAGGTTCCGTGTGCCTACATCGATTCGTATACATGTTTTTTTTTTGATTATGATTAGTTTACAGCGTGTTACCTTCGTCTTTTGTATATTCGGGTATATTATATGAAAGTATAAAACACCATCACAAACACGAAACTCTGAGACAAACAAGAGATGGCGCACAAAAACCGTACCTTGAACACAACACAAGATACAGAACAAACACAACCTGAAACATACGTTAATCCAAACACGGACACCTAGGCACTACAGTCATGAACGGTCTATTTTACCAATTTTCCGTATAACCAGCGGAATTAGTTAACACCAGTACCATAACACTGGAATCTAAACTACCTACACACCACGGACCTAAGACCACGAGATACCCAAAGGACACTGACACACAGTATACACTAAACGGACACTAGACACAGTAACCCACCAAAAACGGACACGAGTCACACCGATAACCGGACCATGTTACACCTAAATACCAGCTACCCAAAACGGCACAGCTAGACCAGCTAACCATCAAAACGGAACCTAGACATACTAGAGATTAGACCACAACGACACGACACAGCTAGTAACCCACAAACTACGGACACCTAAATAGTTAACCACAACCGGACACCTAGCACACAATAACCGCAAACGGACACTGTAAACACCAGATACACAACGTACGGAACCTAAACATAGATACCAGCACAGACATGCTAAACACCCAATACAAACAACACGCGACACCCTAAAAACACCAGATCACAACACGGACACTAGAACACAGTAACCAACAAGCACTGGACCCTGACACAGATAAAAGCACAAACACGGACACCTAAAATAGGATCCAAAGATATAACACCAGATAGACACAAAACGGAACAATACAGAACTAGATAACAATAACACAGAACCTAGATCGACATCAGTACGCCACCACTCCTATGACACCTAAGTCCAAAAATATACAAAATCGGACGTGGCTAGGGCAACGGATCGACAAAGCCCAAGGATGATCCAGGGGCCATAGAGGCAGTAAGCATCTCTGCTGAGCCGGTATACCCCGCCGAGCTTTAGTCGATAAAGTAACGGAATTACCCGTAGTTCAATCTGTAGGAGAACATGACGTTACAAAGGGTTATTGAACAACAGTCTAATCATGATATGAATTTATTCTTGGTAATCGCAAATAAAGGTCATCGTATACGACGTAGAATTGTGCGAAATGATGACTTTACGAGATTAGTTATACCACCTGTGCAGCAAGTCAATTTTTAAGATTATAGTAGTGTGGCTCGCATTAAAAGTTCCTCGTAGCATAGCTGTGTCTTGCGTATCGCATTCAACTCTGGGATATAACGACCTAGAACGTGATAGTGGCCATCAATCTTATAATTATGGCGGTGGGAAAAGCGAAGTGACGATTGCAAAGTTAAAGTCTCCGCTTATAAAGTAGTTGTCAGTCTGCCATTTAGTCATGTTAAGTAAATATCTAAATAGAGCGATTGTCAGTTCTGTAAGGTTCTTTATCTCGAGTTTCTATGATTATCACATGCAAATGGTGACCATTATGATTGTTATTGATAACACCTAATCTATATAGCTATAAATGTAAGTGTGAAGGACATTGCTATATTTTTATGTTTATACCTATCCGGTAACAGTTTATCCGCGTCAATAAATGTTCATTGATATAAAAAAATAGTCAGGGCCCAATAAGGTGGGACTTGTGGCATAGGAATCCTAGGATTGTTATTGGGAACCTGGTCCAAAACTATAATTATCTATAAAACCAGCATGCTTTAGTTCTTTTCGCTACTTGTGTGGGCATCAGAGAGTTTTCTTACAATATGTGTCTTGTTCCCAACGAATTTACTGGTTTCACACTGTATAAGTTTCATGCTCCAAAACAACGTATTTCAACTCACTTATAACAAATTCTATTTTCAAAACAAACACAATCAGAGATTTTAGACCTCCACTAGGGTTGCATTAAAGTCTTCTGGATTTGGATTGACACCAAATTTCAATGGGGACTTCCTTAGACCAAAATTCATCTGTGTACCAATTGCCAAATATTAATGGATCAGACCATTGGTTTTGATATAAAATTACTAACAGACAAAGTCAACCACAAACAACTAAATAAATAAACGCCAACGATTTCATAATCTCCTTCTTCGAAGTAATAACCACGATTTACTGTAAAGGGTTTTAATTTTGTGGGACTA
>CAJDSM010003400.1:0-18721 GCA_903981925.1 Ostrea lurida
AATACATCGTCAATATATCGAAATGTTGAAACATATGAACATATGATAAGAACACTTACTCGGTAATTTGTCAACCTTCGATAGTATAAGGCAGAACAGATATAATATAAATTGAGTAGTGATTAGATATATTCTTTGTTTTGACAAGACAGGAACATAAATACTTGCATGTGAAAATGCATGTATATGCAGATCGTAAATATCCCTATTTCTTATACCAAATTAATGTCAATGAAATATTTTTTCATTGTATTGTTGCGAAGACACAAGGCTCGTGCCTCTTTTTCCCTTTGTTTGCATATCTTAAATATTCTTGTAAATGTTTTATATTATAAAACTTTGTTTTTCAAATAAATACAATTAGATAGTTTTTGGTGTTTGTCATACCTCATTTTGTTTTAAGCAGGGTATTTTCTATTGTGAAGAAAACCGCGGCACGTTTTTTGTTTACACAACAAATATTCTCTAGCTTTTAAGTGTAACTAAACAAACACTCAAATGTTGTTTACCATTAGAACATACCTTTGTTAAGAACTATAACGATGAAAAATGGACAAATTAATTTTGAAAATTGTTTACACTCCTTCAAATTTCTAGGGACGTGGTTTGAACAATTCTTCCGCAGGAAGCACTGAACGGTTAGCACGAAAAGGTGAAATATTTGTACGGAACGAAACGCTTTGGAGGAGGTGCAACACGTTTTAGTGTATATACATGTTTGATAGAAGATTCCCTGCTCATCACTATCATACACTCATTTTTCCCAATATGCCAAGAAAAAAAGAAATCAAACATCTTCACTAAATGACACTATACGACTACATCCTAGCAAAAGAAACCCTACATCCGAGGTAATAAATTTTACAATTTTGATAGCCTTCTTTGCTCACCAAAGCTGAATGGTTTGCTATCCATTACTATATAGTATATACTGGATTTCCCCCCTCAAATATGCATAAAAGTAGAGAATATTTATTTGAAATTATAGCATTTCTCCTAGATGACTTATTTATAGCCACGCCCTACCCCAGGAGTAATAAGATTTACAATGTTAGTAGAGGTTTCTTTGCTCATCATTATTTTGTCAATATGCCAAGGAGAAAAAAAGAAGGTTTTTGAGAAATATGTCAATTTTACTCCCCCTAAAAAAACGCCTCTTAAGGAGGGGTTTATGGAAGTCCTATTCCCCGTTTCTCATCCCTAAATGTGCTACATATCATTTGGTCCAGATTTGCGCAGTAGTTTGTATGACGAATTTGTTACCGGACGATGTACGACGACGAACGCAGACCAATACGCGATTTTTATTTCCCTTTGAAGAATTCTCGACATAGTAAGACCTAAAGAATTAGTTTTACATGACGTGGGACAAATATCCACCACTGTATACTCAGTAAATTTCTCAAACGCTGTTTCATTATCCAAAATTGATCGATACACAAGCTACATTAAGAATTTAGGAAATAAAGGCAAAGATAACGAACAGTGATCAAGGAATTCCTATTTCATCATTTTATTTCGTCATTCGTAGGTATCATATCCAGGATATTATTTTCATGTTTGACATTGTATTTATGTTTTATCCTTTTGTTAAACATTTCTATCGCTAATATCTTAGTATTTTCATCCTTTACATATTTAAAAACAGCCCGAATTTAATACTTTTATCGTCTTTCTCAATGACTGTAGGTCCACTCAGTCCCTACCAGACATTCAAAGATAATCTAAATGAACCTCCTACACTGAAGAGCTCGTATCTCGAAACCGGCGTATTACAATACGTAATCTGAGTGACGCAGACAACAGGTCGACAATCGTTGTGCAAATTCAATTCATGTAGACCAATTTTCGAGCGTTGACAAAAGTTTACCCTACGTTTGGATATACGTTTCCTTGTAAATTAGTTTCCAGTTATATGGATTATTGAAAGTTAAATATCTGCTGTACAATGTATACTATATTTTAAAAGTCTTAGTTTTAACTAAATATGCTTTGGAATGCTGTGAAATTTCATAAAAAAAATAATTTTCTTCCAAAAGTAATTACCCAGGCCTATGAAACCAATTTTCGATACACACAATTTCCGGATTTTGTCGAATGTGATCTTCAAACACGGACAGACGATACTAAAAACCCAGTTAACTATAGACATGATTTCTCCACACTTTACACAACCGCCACGATAAATTAAATCTAGGCTTTTTCAAATTATAATAATTGCTTTTAAAACAAAAACGGCACCCGAAATATCGAATTTCTAGTACAAGACACACATTTTGTTAGAAAACACTCTGATTGCCCAACACAAGTATCTCTGAAGTAGATATTAAGAGCATGCTTGGGTTTCTTCATCTTCGCAAGCCAGTGTCCGATTCACTTACTCTAATCTCCTCCTTGGCAGATAGTCGCGATGAATTTCTCAACGGACAATGCGAATTATCGCTCTTGACAAAAACAAAAGCTAGCAATCAATTGTTAGTCTGTGTGTATGTTAACCAAAATGGAGTTACGGATACAAGAGAAAAGAGACTAGAGAAAAATTTGGTGACAGTTTTAAGACAAAATCAAGTAGATGGCATCAAAGCAGGTTTGTAAACTCAAACCGAACAGTATGAATGCCGATTTGATTGATGCCTTGGGAAGTCGAAGCGCGAATTGAAAACTCGCCTAATGCCCAAGGTGGAGATTAAAGTAAGCGAACGGACACTTGGCTTGCGAAAGATGGGGTTTTTTATAGATAATATTTATGTAGGCCTTTGGAGACAGATCTTCCAACAATCCGTAGTCTAGCGCTAATTTCCCTTATGCAACCTATATTTTTATATTCATATGAAGCAGAATTTGTACAGAAAATGTTACGGGATAAAAACTAAAATTGCCGTATCCTCAACCTTACATATAGTATATAGATGATGTTTATCAATTCATCATAATTTTCACAATTATGTCCATTTGATATATCCCGAAGACTCGATATAAAGGACACCATAGAATTGACAATCTATTATATTTTGGATATTTACTTAAATTGACTCTAATGGCAGACTGACAACTTCATTATATGATAAGTGATGACTTTAACTTTGCCAATCTCGTCAACTTTCCCTTTCTATGTATAATATACCACTATCACCTGCTTATGTGTGGTATATCTCCCAGTTGATTCGATACCAAGAGCATGTTTACTACTATGAGGACTTTTAAAGCGAGCCAACTACTAACACAAAGTTAATGCTGCAGGGTTATAACGAATATCTCTTTAAAGTCATCATTTCGCAAATTTCTACGGTCGCATTTTGACCTTGTTTGCGATTCAAATTTCACAAGTCATATGTTGACTGATTTGTTTCTACCCTTTGTATACTGTCATTTCCTACTGGATTTGACTACGGGTAATCCCGTTTACTTTATTCGACTAAGGGCTCACGGCGGGTGTGACCGGTCAGCAGAGGATGTTATTACTCATGGCACCTGATCCTGTCATCGCTTTTGTCGGGTCAAGGTCCGTGTTACCCTACACTCGATTTTGTTAACTTCGCCTTTTTGTACTGAAGTAAAACGTGTCTGCATAGTTACATGTAGAAATTATAGAGATTGGATTTCAATAGAAATTAAGTAGAACACACAGTGACTGAATATACGTGTACACTTTCAGACGATAATTATATAGAACTTTCTAAATAATGCATATTTCTGAAGGTTTTTATACGCAAAACTAGTACCTGAATCAGACACAATACTATCAATATTCATTTTTAGATCAGCGATGTGTAAGTCAGATACATTTGTAAATATAACTGAAACAAAATATGATCCAATGCATTATAAATGATTGAAAACATTTTGTAGATAGCTTTAATGAAGAATCAAGGAAACTTACGTATTTTAGACACTGTCGCTCTTTTTGTTTTGTATTTTTCTCTATTATAGTCTCTGTCTTTTCTCTTCTCCACCATGACGTGCAGTATCGCATCTATCCCCAGACTTCTGATAAATAACTCCTCCATCCTCTCCGGTAAGTACAGACATCGCTCTTTTTTACCTCGATCATACCAAAAGGTACGGACATACTCCAACAAAGAGTTCGCAGACGACATATTGAAGTAGTTTTTATAGTCCTCGTCAGTCTTCAGACAATTCAGAACAAAATGACCCATCACCTGATGGCGGACACCGTCTGATACAAACTCCACAGTCCCGCTACTAACATCGCCATTCACTGTTAACAGTTTTTCGTTGTACACCAGATCTTTAATCAATTCCACACCGTCAGTTGTACACATACCGTGTATTGATTCCCGCAATGAAGGAAATGTTCCGTGAATCTTCCCGAGCTTCTCCTCCCACAAGGCATTTACACTGATGGCATAGTTCTTAGACATCAAAATTGAAATCAATATGCTCAACTTCTTGTAGTCCAATTCCAATTCTGTAAACCCAAACATACATATACAGTGTCATTACAATTCTTTAAACCCAAATATACATGTACAGTATCATTAATATATTGATGAGATCATATTCAGATTATATGTACATTTAATCACGCCATTGCTTTTTTCCTCCATTTGGGTTTGAAATTTCACTAACTGTTTAAGTTTACCTTGTATTACGTCTTATGGAGAAAAGGAGTATCAACTGATATTCTGATTTCCACACATTTCATTTTCAAAAAAGCACATTGAATTCAACAGCAAATGCTTAACAATATACCGAGTTTTCTCTCGGTTGTTAAACTGTAGTAAAATTTCACTGAGTGTAATTTATTAAAAATGATTAGCTTAGATTTTCTACTTACGACAGTTTTGAAATGCAAAAATCTATCAAAATTACATGTAGCACAATTTGTCAATGAATTTTGGCTTAGAAAAAATAATACATGTAGTTTTAATGACATCACAGTTTTCTGATTCGCAAATAACATATTACACTGACCTTTTTGAAACCTTTCAAGGATCCTGTATGCGGATAGAAATCTAACAGCTTCCTCGTATGAAATTTCATCTGCCCACGCCATAGAGTCTAAGTTCCTCAATCGGCACCACTCTTGTATAAATTTCTGAAATTCCTTATTATAGAAACCCTTATGGAATTGACCTATGTATAAAAGACAATATCATAAAATACTTCAGAAGACATCATATTCCATTACTGGCATTGGTATGCTATTCCTTCTATTAACTACCATTTTGATACAAATTAAGCATTTCATTGTTAATGTAAGGAAGGGAAAATTAGCACATGTAAGTAATAATAATGATCCATGCAATAATGGTAAACAGATATTTGTTGGTAACCGAATTACACTTTGCACTTAGCGAACATTTATATATTACTTTTAAGATAAAATGTATTGTGTAAACACCGTCATTTCTTATTGTTATACTTTCATGTAAAATACTCGAATCTGATTGGACAGGGAACAGTTGACAAAACATACTGTTTCCCTCTGAGAATAGAAAAAAAAAACACCCTCCAGGGTGATAGTATCTAGCAACGGGAAACATTACTTGACGACGGGTAACAATCTGAACAATTGTTACATGCGTCAAATTTATGCACGTACGGTTTGCCGTAGATTGTTAGGCGACGTCGTTTGAGCGTGTGTGATAAACGTGATTATCAGCATGGATCTACGAAACATCGCATGACAGTGATCAAAGTCAACAGACGAAACGGTTTGTTATTTTTATAACATTCAGTATATAAAATAAATATTGCATGTAGCTGAGGGTAACAGTGAAAATTTTCACTTTTCTCGGGGTGAAAATTTTCACTGTTACCCTCAACTACATGCAATAGTTATATAATGTAAATAAAACGCAAGTGCCTCCATTATGGTCCCATCCTAACCCCGTGGGTCAAAATGTGAACACACTTGAATCTTTACTATGCAATGATGCTTCCATGTTTATTTGACAACTCTACGCTTACAGTTTTTGAGAAGATTTTTAAAAGATATTTACCAATATAAAGCTATATCGAACTTTAACTCCCTAATGTGACCCTGTTGGGAGTGGGGGGTGTAAAAGCTGTGGATCAATATACAATAACTGGTAAACGATCAATGTTAGCACATGAGTGCACTATGAAAGCTAAAAATATCTTTAAACTACAATAACAAAGCCTTGAACTGCAAATACAATACCTAATGTAATTGTCACAATCAGCATAGTAAGCTAATTGTACAGTATAGTTATGTGGATTTATGAATGCCCACTTTCCACTGTGGCGCCACTTGGAATCACAGTGGGCATTTGGAGTGGACATCTTACCTGGTGTGTTTTGCAGTTCTATACACAATCCACTGTGTTCAGCGACAATTAAATGTCCCTCTATAAATTGGGCCCACCAAATTTGTCGACCGCTACAGTGGGCAATTAACGTTCCACGTGAGCTGTAACTGCATATTGTGCATATAAACGTGAAGAGCTGTTTTCTGTTTCTGTTCAGGAGCAATGAAATTGAAATAAAATCTTAAATTATTAGCACACTGGGTTAATCATGCAGGAAATATTACATTTATGAAATAAACAAGTTGTAATCTACCATACGTGTACACAAGAAATGAGGTCTAGAAAGTTATAAATCCTAGAAGTTATTCATACAACCGGTATTGTGCAGCAAATATAACGTTTCTGAAATAAACAAGCGGTGTCTACCATACGTGTACACAATATTACTGAGGTCATAGAAAGTTTTACTTACATGGGCCTTCTAAATTGAATCACAATTTATACTATATGTATACTGCACACTGCAAAGGGGTGTAATTTCGGCAGGGCTATATATTTCGCATTTTTGTCTTTGAAACATTTTGTCGAGGGTTTAAATTTCGCGATATAAATATTCTTATCTGGAATCATATAACAAATGCACTGAAAGCACTTCGCTATGTTTCATTTTCGCGATAGTTGGTATAATCAGACATGGCGAAAATAAAACCCACGCAAACATGTCCCCTTTACAGTATGTATCTAAGTACAATCATTAATGAGAATTGGCCAGCATTATCATGTTGCAACAGTAAAGAACACTGTGTATATCGGGT
Organism: Ostrea lurida; assembly: GCA_903981925.1. Taxonomy (NCBI): domain Eukaryota; kingdom Metazoa; phylum Mollusca; class Bivalvia; order Ostreida; family Ostreidae; genus Ostrea; species Ostrea lurida. The sequence continues at coordinate 7,052 of CAJDSM010003400.1, forward strand.
TACAATATTGATAATTTGTAGAATCTACGTTTTTTTTTTGTTTTTTTTTTTTGTTTTTGTTAACTTTTAGAATAACTAATGAGCAAGCTTGTACCTGTCACAAAAGATAACCCCTGTCCCCGTCCCTCCATCAGCAGTCTCATCCACGTTATAGGGACGTCCACTGACTGTACTGTATCAGTAGACGGAAGGAGATACTCATTTGTATAGAGATGTAGGGACTGATCAGAAGCGACCTGTAGGTAGAAGTCTCTGTCTACGTCACTCAGCAGACAATTTTCCATGTAAGATCTCACTATCTCTGTATGTCGGCGTATTTTGATACGCCCTCTGTCACAGTATGGCATGATAAGCACTCCGTAACGTCCCACCAGTCCTCTCTCCTCCAGCTCACTCAGTGCCCTCCTGACGTCAATGTCACCCATAGTGACGTCATCATCCACATCGACACCATTGGAATCAAAACACAGGAGCAAGGTGTAGAGAACGACACGCTGGTCCTTTGTTAGATCAGATAACGGATCTGTGTAATACATGTAAAAAAGTAAATTTTATTAAATAATAGTAATCATTATAACACAGTAACTTCGTCCTTTGCTTCTATCTGCGAAATCGAGTTGTGGAGGTTTCCCAGGAGTAACTCGAACAGGTATTAGGCACGGATGAGGCTGGACTCTATATCCACACACAGCATTCCTTGATCGCGCCCTGTCATGAGTTACAATAAATTCTGTCCCATCACTGCACTACGGAATTACTCGGTATTGATTGCAAGACTTCGGTCCCTGGACATGCGTCATCATCTACTGCTTTCCTCACGACTCCGGGTTGTCGTTAAATGAATGTTCACACACACATACCGCGGCATGATGAAAGCGTGTGCTGCGATTTGTACAAGCACTTGACTTGACTTTCCTGGACCATTGGTCTGCGGCCACAAAAGCATGGTTGCTGCCTTACTTTTAGTTGTCCTCTACCCATCTAACTATCCACCAAGTTTTAGATTTGTGCTTATACTGACTGGTCCAACATTAATCATATATGGTGCTATGAGGCGATACCATTAATAAGATCCTAGATCGTATAGGATGTGTTCCTTGGATCCACAAGACCTTCTCTCCTCACAAAGTTGAGTGTAATCTCAACCCTCACTTGGCGCAAGAATAATGCTTCTTGAATGTAGAATTTAGACTATGAAAAGATTAAGAATGAATATTACAATAAATTAATTACCAAGCCATAAGCTACTTTTATATGTATTATGTAACATTAATTCCTGACCATCATGTAAATAAAGACGGCGGTTAACGAGTATGTTTATATTACTATAACCAAACTATTTCAGTAATATGGCTAGTATAGTACTAATTTTAAATATGAATAAATATAGTAACGGATGACTGAGGTGAATATAATAAGCTGATAAAAAACCACTATAATAGACTAAGTTTGACATGACCCTGTATAATAGTATCCACTCCTCCCTCAACTGAATAAAAGGTCATAACATAAAGTTACGAACTTTTAGCAGCGCAAATGACAGTGCAAATATAACTTCACTGAAAAATCAGAAACTTGTGCTATGCTGATCAGCAGGTTAAAATCATACATTAAAAATACATATATTATCGACACAATCATAAACTTATAGACAATATTTACAACACATAAGAAACCTCAGATATCGTTGGCACACTACATAGGGGTGCATGACTTAGTAAAATGGTTAAACTCTTCATCATAGTTTTACGCAAAAACCGTAGAAACCAATAGGCAACCTTGTATCACATGGGAATTAAAAAATGAACCCATGTCTATCCACGATTGGTATACAAAATGATCTTGATCACCCAGTATCTATGGAACTTGGCAAAATGTTTTGGATCCAGTCTGGGAAGCTGATGATCTTTGTTAAAGCTTCATCCAGTCATGAATCATGATTAGATTTTTACACCAAACAAGGATATAAGACATGTCGAATATCTATTGGTATCAATAGCTAATAGTAATTGTTCTTAATGGTAGTACTAAGGTGGCCTCCGCATAAAAATAATGCAGTAAGTAATATAATGTTCTAGCTTTATTTCTAGTGCCGTAATATATGTTTTAGACTTTATTTCTGCTAACTTGTAAATTTACTGAGCATCTATGAGCACAATTCTACTTACACACATAACCATCTGGAGTTCATCATTCTCGATGGTTTATTGTCTGGTTCGTGAAGGAAATCATTTGAGTGCCACATAGTCCCTTTCCTGGAAACGTTTACGACCCATAACACATGCCTTATTGACCCAACTCGCTATGACCTTAGAAATTCTGGTTGAGTCATGTCCAGCCTATGCGTATAGCAACTTACACAAATAGATTGGTTGTTTCCTGGAAGACTGTGTATAGCCTATGGAAATAATGCATTAGGGCTGCGTATCAATAAGCACTGCACCATCTATTCAGATAACATTAGTGTGACGAAGACCTCATTGCTTGATAAATCTCTCAAAGGTCGATTCTATGGGTCATCAGGGGAAACGATTATCGAATGTCCAGAGCCCCATGTGCTTTGAAGAGCGTTCTTTCGATCAACGCCTCCATTTCTTCATGATAGCTTCCATGCCTGCTGGCAAGACTTTCCCGGGTGCTTTTCTGCTTTGGCCATTCTTAGGTGAACTTCTTCACTCTGCTGGTCTAGAGGACTCCGATTGAGATCTTCATAGAGTTGCAGCTGATCTCTCTGATCAGCAATTTCAGGGGTTCCAAATCTGTCTAGAATTAAAGGAGTCAAATCTGTAACACCTGATTGCAGATGAGAATTTGCATGTTCGCAAGGACAGCAACATGTTCTCGAGGAATTATCAGTCTCATATAACCTCAGACACCATGGTCTTGCCGTAATGGAAGCTGTTATGACAAGTTCCCTCAAGCTTATTCATGAGTTGATTCCATTCTGATGGAGATTCCAAATCACTGTTTACTACATCAGTAGTCCACTGTTCACTTGCTACCAACTTGGTGCCCCACCGTTACTATCTTCAGCACTAATTTCAAGAAACAACCAATCTATCATTTAAAATCCATGTTTGGATCGGATTTCTGCAGAACAGAAAGGGTTTCTTGAAATGCATGATGGGCGAGGGTCGTCCGCCTCAAGTCTCCTTGCCTGAAGAACAGCAAGATATCACTGATGTCGCGGTGTGTCAAGCCCATGAACAATTACCAGAAGTTTGTTCATAATGTACTATCATCTTCCATCAAACCCACTGACTGACTGGATGTCCGACCTCAGAAAATGCCTTCTGTCTTGCCAACAGCATACATTTAGTGAGTAACATTCCTGATCCTCAGTCACTCTAATGCCTGAATATACGTGATGATTCACTTGCATTGCTTGTCTCCATGTGGTGTTGCTGCTGTATGGTGTTGATGTTGCTTGTATGAAGTTCTCTGTGGCAATTTCTGTTGGTCCAGGTACTTGATACTGTGGCTGCATTGGATTGTGCTGTACCTGTTGTACATGGATGTGTTAGTAGTTTGCTTTATGTACTGGCTGCTGCTTCAACCAATGCTTTTGAGATGCACATTCTTGTGATGCTGTTACTGATGTCCTGAATATGGATGTCTGTGGTTGAAGCCAGTAATATCTGTTCTGTCCACACCATGTGGTTGTACTACCGTGCTTGTGTGTTGTTGCTGTAGCTGATTTGATTTGTTGCAATTGTGATAAATGCTTTCATGTGACTCTGGAGCTGTTGAGCATATTTGATTGGCGTGATACGTATGTTGCCATAGTGTGACTGCAATTGCTGAATGTGATTCTGTTTACAGCGTGTGTGTTGTTGTCAACCATGTCGGCAATACTTGAGTGAGCTGGCTGATATGTGGCTGCTGTATAATATCGTGTATTTGAATATCCAGCATGATTAGATTTGTAAAACTGATGAGTTTGGTGTTTGTGTATGGGTTGGTATGTTCGACCGCCGCCATAGTTTGGCTATGAGATATTCTGCTCTGACACTATAATTGGCATGTGTACCCTGCCATTAAACGGTACATAACCCCCTGTGGTATGGGCGCACTAAGTGTAGGTCGTACCAACCCCTGGGAACCAACCGTGAGGACCACGCCCGATGCCTGGGAAGGAAACTCACTTAACATTGGATGACTTGATACTTGTTGAAGCATCATTAAACCCCTGTACAACTTTGATGGTAACGGGACCACCCGGTGTCTGGGAAAATTGTGCTTGTTGTTCATTGAAACAGTAGTATGTCTAGTTGCGATCCAACCCATTAGGCACTACGTGGTAAAATTACCGCCTATGTGAAGGAAAACTTCCAACTGTCATACATTGTCACTTGGATGAGACTGAACTGGAGCATTCGGTGGTATGAAATTCCATAGAGTCTAACCCCATGGTTTGAAAATGATTGACACACTTGATACTGCAGATGGACAAGTGAATGCCTTGAGCATATTTAGGGATGAGATGCGCTCGACATGCTACCCACAGTAGATGCATAATTGTAAGGCGGCAGTATTGAGCATGTGCGACCAGTAAACATAAGGCTGACATTTGGTTCTGGTTCACATATAAGCTGACACTGCTGTATTATGCATCTTAGCCAAATGAACAACAATTGTATTTTGCTTTTCAACTACACTACTACATATCTCACCCCCGCTTTGCATTTTTTTTTTTTTTTTTTTAATTTTTTTTTCTTGAAGGTGACAGTCTTAAAATGGTTACTACCTAAAATAAAAAATTAGAAAACTAGTATCTATGACCCCAGGTAAAAGTTAGCAAAAATATTCAATTGAACATCGAAAATGTTAGTATTGTTTGAATAATAAGATTTTTTTTTTAAAAAATTGACAGGAAAAATACTCCAAGTCTGCTCGGGAAAAAATAAAAATAAATATTAAAATCAGGGAAATAACTATTGTAAGTTTAAAAAAAATGTACTAAATTTCCTATCACAAAAAAAATTCGAACGAAAAAATTATCGTAATTCGTATGAAAAAAGAAAAAAAACCGCCGAAGGACAAAATGTAAACAACTAAGAAATATGTTACCGGAAGTTCTAAACAGACGTAATAGATTGCTAAATTTCTAATAAATAGTAAACCGGGATTGAATGTTAGAAAATATTTAAAGTCGCTGTACAAAAAAATTTACAATTTTCCGAAATGCAAACAACCATGAAATGTAGTATCGAATTTCATAACACCTGTTTACATTTTACCGGAAATAGAATTTCCACTCCCCTCGGGAAATGACAATTTTGCGCAAGTTTGCACGCAAAAGAATGGCGTCGATAAAAGTCTAACACAGTATGAAAATACTAAAGAAACTGTATTTCAAAGATTCCAAAGGGAAAGAAATAGAGAATTTCGTCTTGTACGTTTATGATGAAAACGCAATAAACGACAAAATATATGAACTTTCTAAAGGTATATCTACCAGAAGTTATTACTAACTGAAATGTCGTCGTTAATACGTTTGTGAAATATAACGCAAGTAAACGACACAAATATATCCTAACTGTAAAATTGCGTCGTTAGTACGTTTGTGAAAAACGCTAGTAACGAACAAAAATAATGAAACTAACTAGTACTGCCTAACAAGAGTTCGTCGTTAATACGTTTGTAATTTCAAACGCAAATAACAACAATTTAAATATATATTACTAACGTCAAGATCATATCCTACTATCCAAACAGAAACGCAAGTAACGACAGAAAAATGTATTACTACAAATATAACAATAAGTTCTAAGAACAATCCTCGTAAGCCTAAATTCTGCTGAAAAATTCGTTGTTAAACACGTTTAAATGAAATACGCCAATTAAACACAATCTATTACTAACTCATAATATATTTATGTAATCTTCTAATAACTTTGAAAATTTTGCCTTAACAATACGTTTAAGAAACGCAGGAAACGACAAATAGAGTTGATGTTCTGACCCTATGATTCACGGTATCACAACGTGCTAACTGTCAGCACGCCGGGACAAAAGAATATACTAAAACTAAACTATCGTAAACAAAAGTTAACAACGGTCAATTGTATGGAATTGTGCACACTGACGTTATATAAAACGACCAATGCAAAGAATATTCCAAGAAAATAAACATTGTGAGCCAAACGAAATCCAACGACGTATGTGTATCGCCGTTGATTGGACAAAATATATCCAAAAATACACCCAAAAATACATACAAAAAAATAATTCGCCGACAAACGCACCAATATTGTTGTAAGCCGGAAAAATAATATACAATAATGAATATCTGTTGCCTTACCTTAAATAAGTGGCAGTACAACAGACAATGGAAAACACAAGTATAACCGAGAGGGTGAATCAGAGACTGGCACCGGGTGGAACAATGACGTAGTAGACCGAGTCAGAGTCATTTATAACAATTATAACAGTTGATAAAATACCACTCAAATGCGTTTACACAACAATATATGTGTTCTTATAAAATTAATTAAAAAACTGCGCCATAGTACGGGATTTATCGTTTAATACAGGTTCTTGCAGCGAAAATTACACGTAATTCTAACTGGTTGATATTGGCGGATAATTCTTCGCCACACACAAAATATTACTTAATTTTAATTTCAATCCCAGCGAGATTAAATTATTCTCAGAATAATATTACACTCTGGCTAATTTCATCACAATTACTTTTACCTTTAATCAGATGATAACACTAGAAAAATAGAACTACTGAAACACAATTAAAACGTATATTACTAGAATCATTTTTACCGTTTGCCATTAAAACACACCCAGTATCCACTGTTTAAGTATTTACATGCACTCTCAAGCAAATGACAGATTGACCCCCCCCCTTTTTTTTTTAATCCGCCATTTGCGAATCATTTACACATGCAGGTAACCGAAGAGAAAGTGGAAATCCGAGCTAATTTTGTTGTATTAATGTACAAAAATAAAAGGAGGTTATTATAAAGTGGCAACTGTTCTAAGTCATGATGTTATGAACGTTGTAACTAAAAGACCTAGGGGCTGAAAAAGGACATGCTGACACAAGAATCATTTGTCTTCTCCAACGTTTTCTTGGTAAATGAACCAATTCATAACAAGCATCTCTTTGACAAGCATCAGATAAAAAACACACAGCTTGAAAATAGAGTTCCCGCTAAAGCTGATCTCCGACTTTTGCAGATCTTTAATAAAGATAAGTATGAACAAGCGTGCTATACGACAACAACATGATACAAAAGCAATCAGTTCTACAGTAACATACCAATAGAATGAAAGATTTCCACAGAAAAGATATGTTTGCTCCTTTTATCGTGCTTTAGAAAACAGAAATTGGGTAATTATTGCATTGACTCTAAACCCTATTAGTGCCAATTTACAAGATTTCTTGCTTTTATAATAGATAATTTATATAGCCGCCTCGCAGCTGTTAGTTCACTTCTGACGTCACACGAAAGATTCCGACTGACTTCAATTGCATATATGAGTCACGCGTCTTATCAGACTCATTGAATACAGCAGAATAGCTTTGAAACAGATGGAAAGAGATGGGAAAACTGTGCAGAGATGTTATCCACATCATATTCGGATGTTGTGAAGCGTTTTTGAAGATTGTGTCACAGTCCTTTAATAAACACACACCATTCCGTCAACCTATATTACGCAGTCAACAGAATTCAATATTCCGGGGAAATGCTGACATTTTTTAATAGTGAATCCAGTTTTCACTTCAGAAACGTCTGTATGGTTTTATGAAGTTACAAGTCTATTTATGATATACTTATAAAATCACCAGCTCCAATGAATTTGCCTACGCTCTCGGCGGTGTCTTCGCTTTAGTAATTTAAGCAGAAAAAGTTGTTCACATTGTTTAAAAATATAAAGGAATTTCTGTTACAAAGACGAAGTTAACAGTTGTGTCAAACTATAATCTAATCCAAAAAAACACTATACCAAAAATCGAGTGCAGGGCAACACGTACCTCCGACAAAAGCAAGGTAGAATCAGGTGCCATGGATGGCAGTAAGCATCCTCTCTGACCGTCACACACCGCCGTGAGCCCTTAGTCGAAATTAAAGTAAACAGGATTGACCCGTAAGGCATCAAATCTAGGTAGGAAAACATGACAGTCTAACAAAGAGTATATGAATCAAATCAGTCAAACATATACTTATAGTAATAATTTCAATCTTTTGTATCTAACGAACATTTCCCCAGTACAAGAAATTCTATTTACTAACGAGTTTATATGTTTACATATACGATGGAGAATCAACCAGAGCTTGATGGCCACAAGTTTTTGATGTCGTATACAGGTCTCTGATTTGAGTAACGATGCTCTATAGGTTTAATTAAACTTCACAAGTTGCAACTTAAATAAAACATATTTTACAGAAAACGTATCGTCATGATTATGCCACTACATGTACATGCAATTCCTTTTGTAATTAGAAAATGTCTTTAGGATATGCGTGTTATAATGTTATTTCAACCTAAAAATGTGGCAATTTTTGTTGTTTGTAATACAAATTTTGTTCCGTCTAAATGCTTCTAACGTTTACATTTCTATCAAATTTCCTTTTATTCGTGAAAGATCTTTTATATCGGGTCTATCGTGAACATCGTTTTATCAGGTTTCCGTTTTATTCAGGTTTGTGTTATCCATCATTATCGTGCGTGTTTTCCTATTGCACCGTTCTAGTGTGTGTGACCGTGGTTATATCGTGTATCATGTCAGAATAACTTGCGGACTTGCTAAGATACTGAATGATAACTTACAACAGTATATAAACTGAACAGTAACTACAGGTTAGTATAACAAAACTAAATGTAACTTACAGCAGTATTAACTGACACGTAGCTCACATCAGTATAAACTGACAGATAAACTAGAGTAGTATAAAACTGCATGTACACTCAGCAGTCATAAAACTACAGGTAACTACAGCTAGTATAAAACTACATGTAACTACACCAGTTATAATACCTGACATGTAACTACAGCAGCAATAAAACTGACAGGTAACTTACAGCAGTATAAAACTTGACAGGAAACTACAGTAGTTATAAAACAACAGTAACTACACAGATATTAATACTTTGACATGTAACTACAGCAGCATAAACATGACGTGGTAACTACGAGCATTATAAAACTGACAGGAACTGCAGCAGTATTAAAACTGACAGGTAACACAGCAGTAATAAACTGAGCATTAAAGACAGCAATATAAAACGACAGCAGGTTAACTACAGCAGTATAAAACTGACTGTAACTACAGCACTATAAAACTGACAGTTAACTACAACTACAGTAGTATTAAAACAGCAGGGGTAACTTACAGCATGATAAAGACTGACAGGGTAACTACAGCAGTATAAAACTGACAGGTAACTACAGCAGTCATAAAACTGACAGACTACAGCAGTATAAAACTGACAGGGTAACCAAAGCAGTTATAGAAGTGTAGAAGTTCAGCCCATTTAACTTTTCTGTAAGTGAACACTATTTTTATTAAGTCGCCCAAAACGGATTTATTGTTTTTGTTAAGTTCTAAAATCTTCAAAACTGTTGCATAGAATTTTGTTCGCACGATACTGGAGAAACGCCTCAACCCATCGATACGAAAGCTTGCTGAGTGGTTAAGGGTGGCTCGAAGGGTTGCAATCAACTTTGAAATTGAGGTTCAGGCCCGGGGGTGTTTCTGGGGTCATTAAGTGCAAACAAAGTTGCACCTAAAGGGCATCGGTGTGACATATTCAAATTGAAGGTCTTCATGAGTAGGTTTCAACTAAGATGTCCCGGGGTCGTTAAGTGCACATAGTTCAAGCCCCTGGAAGTGTTCTAGGTCAATTATTTATTCTAAAAAAAAAAAAAAAAGAACATTGACCAAGGGATCTGGGCATTATCAAGTATGAACGTTCTTAACCGAGTTCGAGTTCAAATGGGGGTTGGCGTCATTGAGTGTAATATTTAAAGAAATGGCTCGAAATTGATAGAGTTCCCAGCCTCGGGGTGTTCTGGGGTTCATTGGTGCAAAAAAAAAAATACCCAAGGTTATCGTTGTGATATATCAAATTTGAAGGTCTCCACGAGTAGAGTTAAGCGTATGGGGTGTTCCAGGTCATTAATCACAACGAGTTCAGTTTCACCCGGGGTGTTCTAGGTCATTAAGTGCAACTTTAAAAATAGACTACATTATTTTTACTTAACATTGACTCTAATGCAGACTGACCCAACTACATATATGATAAGCGTGATGACTTTAACTTTGCAATCGTCAACTTCCTTTTCTATGTAGTAATATACCACTATCACTGCTTTATGGTGTGTAATATTCTCCAGTGATTCGATAGCAGCAAGAGCATGGCTATGCGTATGCGGACTTTTTTAAAGCGAGGCCAACTACTAACAAAAAAGTTTGATCCTGCAGGGTTTATACGAATCTCTCGTTAAAGTTCATCATTTCGCAATTCTACGGTCGCATATAATGACCTTGGTTTTGCGATTACAAATTCATGTGTTCATAACGCAGTGTTTTCATAAACCAAGTTGTTAAGCCGTTTTTCACACACTGATTTGACTACAGACTGTTCCGTTTACCTGATCAAGAGCTATGGCTCACGCGGAGTGTGTACCGGTCACAGGGGGAGCCTACTCCTCCTAGGCACCTGTATCCCCACCTTCTGTGTGTCCACGGGGGTCCAGTGATTGCCCAACTTTTGTTTGGATTATATTTAGCACTACGAGATTGATCACTGTTCGTTATCTTTGCCTTTACATCACTAAGTCGTATGTTGATCTTGATTTGTTTCATAGCCCTTTGTTAGACTGTAATTTTTCCTTACTAGATTTGAACTACGGCCAATTCCGTTTACTTTAATTCGACTAAGGACCTCACCGGCGGGAGTGACCGTGTCGCAGAGGATGACTTACTGCTCCATGAGGCACCTGATACCTGCCTGCGCTTTTGTCGTGAGGTCCGTGATTGCCCACACCGAGTTTGTATATGTTTTTTTGGATTAGTGGTTACGTTTGACACAATGTTAACTTCGCCTTTTTTATGACTGAAAGGGATCGTGTACATATCAAATTGAACGGTTCAATGCCATTGTGTGGTGGTGGTGGGGTGGGGCATTGAGTGCAAAACTTAAAAGGACAGAGGTATCTCATGTTATGTCCGAAGGTTATCACTCGACATATCAAATCTGAAGTTTCCTTGACCAGTTAGAGTTCAGCCCGGGAATCGTTTACGGGTCATTAAAGTGCAAAATGAAAAAAGTCCTCCGAAGGGTTATTATTGTGGCCATATCAAATTGAAGGTCTTGCAACGAGTAGGTGTTACAGCGCAATTCATTTTTTAAAATTGAACCAAGGGTATCGTGTGTCAGGGGAGTTTTGGGGGATTTGGGCGACTTGTGTTGGCATCCCAAGGACAATTGATCACTAGTTACAATTTACAAGTACTTTGTTACATGTATGACACAGACTCGGCATTTCGTACTGTGTTTAATGAATACTATTTTTATTAACAATATTACTTTGTACATGTATTACCGCAGATCAGCGTGTCGTTACTGTGTATTTGTTAATAATTACTTTATATTAACATTTACTTATGTTTACATGTATACACATATCAGCGTGCGTTATCTGTC
>CAJDSM010003401.1:0-13916 GCA_903981925.1 Ostrea lurida
TTTTCAAACGTCAATAAAATGAAATAAACATAATAAAATATCTTACTTTTAAAACATTAATAAAATGAGTTATTGGGCGAATCTTCGTAGCCAGTTTAAATTCAATTCATATTCAATTTCATATATTTTAGCTATCTACGACAGTGGTGTCATTATTATGCCATTATAATACAATGGTTAAAGTAACCGGAAATTACTGGACTTGTGTCAAGACTTACTGGATAGATTATATACAATTTGTAGCTTAGATCATATACAAGGTTATAGATGAAAGGTCGAGGTAATTCTAAAATTTCTTCTCGACGAAAATTCAACTACATTACACATCCACTTTGGTACCCAGCTAGCATGAATCCCTTGGTTCACATTAATTCTTAAAAGGTCACTAACAAGATATTTTGAAAGTTTTGTGCATCAGATCTTTTAGCAACATATTTTGTCTTACAGACTGACAGAAACAGTTATATCAAGGTCTTGGTTCATATCTATTTTCGATGTCAGTGTCACAGAGAGATATTTCAAAATTCTGCGTGTGCAAGATTTAAGTTTTATCTCTTACTCTAGAGTAAACCATAATAATCCCGATAGGTCTTCAAGAAAAGCCATAAAATATCAAGACCACGGTAATGTTAATCTTATGCGGTGCCAATTTTGATGCACCAGATGCGCATTTTGACAAATTATGTCGCGTCAGTGATGCTCACATACCGAAATGATGGAAATCCGAAACATGTAATTGAAAATTTTAAGAGCATAAAAATGGAATGCAAAAGACTGGAGCCAAATACGTTGAAGGATCAGAGCTTTGCCTGAGGGAGATGATTTTTAATTTGGAAATAAATTTCTAATTGTACCAATGTGATAGTGGTAATTCACCTGTTGATCAGTACTGGTTTTTGCTGTGTATTTTGTTTTATATTTAAAATGCCTTAAACTAAAATGTAGTTCATTCGAGGTAATATATATAGGTATCAGTAACTATAATGGAAATTCGAAAATTCCTTGTGTTCCGGTTGGCAGGATTGCTATTCAATAATATGCCATTGTACAAGGAGTTGCACAGCTTTGCAAATCCTTTAGTATTTTGTTAATTACTATATCGGATATGTAATATACACAGGTAATTACGTTTCCCTGGAACAGCTGGATGGGTCACTTACCGGCATTCTCCCCCGTTCTTGCACTGATTGATCCCCTTCGCTGGATCGCAGTGTTCCCCATACTGGCAGATATTCCCTTGATATCCCTCAAAACAGTGACACCCATAGACGGAGAAATCGGCGCTGGCGTAACAGTTTCCTAGGTATGAACATTCCTGAACAGAGCAGGTGCGCTTAAGGCGGGGGGAAGACCGGTCCAGAAATTCGTAAGTGATATTAAATCCGTACACGTCAACTATGTGGTCTAACACGCGAACATTGATGTCATTTATTTCAGAGGTTGCAAATCTGATGACAGCATACGGCTTATTGGAAACTATGTGCTTAATTTCGCTGTTGGCATTTAGGGTGGCAAGTTGCCTAGGCTCGATATACTCTCTCTGATTGGAATAGTGTTCAAACTGCCATACGCTAACAAATCCCTTGAGGTAAAACTGAGTCAGATATATGGCCGTGTTTCTAGTCTGCGGGTTATAAATCACCCACTCACATCGGATAGGGGTGGGGAATTCTTTGGGGAAGTTAGGGGATTGAATGACACCCTTGGGGTCTGTTAATCGTCCTCCACAAGCCTTAAACACGGTGACGCCACGTATCCCGGATGTAAAGTATCCAATCAGAATTAAGGAAAGCAGTTGCTTGAGGTTTTCGTCCGCCATTCTTCCTCACCGGAAGTCCTCATCTCGCTATGGCTTCTTCACGCTAAATCCTGAAAAAAATGAATAGAAATGGTAAATTTTGTTTCACAAGCAATGAATCACCGTGAATGCTGTGATGAACACTTCTACTATCCCCACAAGATAGACCTGATTTTCCTGAGCAGTCATGAAAGGTACATTGAGTTAACCAAACTGTCTTGGATCAGCTCTTGTTTCTTTACATTATTTGAATGTTTATATGAATTCATACAGTATCGTTTTGTATCCTCTAAGGGTTTTTAATTACTCACAGATTATTATTATCTGCGTGTACAGGTACTCATTGAATGCGATCATAAAAGGACACGGATTGGCCTACAGCATTGAAGTACTCTTGACCTAATTACTGCATCAATAATACATGTCGTTAATAATACGCTCATTCGGCTGTATTACCCCGGTTTAAGGTAGCAATATCAATTGTATCCAGCAAAGAAACACACAGACCTATTTAACGGGCATCGTCTAATGCCCATTCATTTTAACTGGAGGTGTATCGTTTTCATTGCATAATTTAAACGCAAAGAGGATCAAGGGTCTTTAACACATGGTATGTGGCCTGAATCATAAGAACATGTGATGTCACAAAATATCCAAACGCTTAATTTTGTCCAGAGCTATATAGAAGTGAAGAAAACGAATAGTGGTCAATCTTATAGGGCAAACACAAACCCCTGGACATATCAATGGGGGAATCAGGTGCCTGGTGAAAGTAACGAATTGTGGTCAATCTTATATGGNGGTAAGAGTACCGAATAGTGGTCAATCTTATAGAGCAAACACGGATCTCTGGACATACCAAAGGTGGAATCAGGTGCCTGGTAAAAGTAACGAATTGTGGTCAATCTTATATGGCAAACACGGACCCCTGGACATACCAATGGAATCAGGTGCCTGGTAGGAGTAAGCATCCCTGTACACCGGTTTAATCCGCTTTTGAGTCCTACATATTTATCAGGTAAACGTAGTTACTCCGAAGTTGAGTTCGGTATGTAAAGAATAGCCTATATAACATTTGATATGAAACACGTCACACAGCGTTCGACGACAGATTGTTATAATAGACTTATTAAATAAACACAGATACAGCTGGGAATTGATGTGGAAACATCTGTATAGTAACACATCAATGTAATTCAATATAAACAAAATGTTAACACATAAATGTAATTTCATGTAACTAAACAGTACATGGTACGTATAACTCATCAATACAATTTAGCAAACTTTACGGTTTTTTAATGTCTTATCAACACAATTCAACAAACTTTACGGTTTTTTTAATGTATCTTTTTGGACTACAATAGTTTTTTTTTCTTTTCTACATTTTCTACATTGAAAATGTTCCTATAAATGCATTACAGCTACATTGAAAATGTTCCTATAAATGCATTACATATAATCAGTATCAACTGACTGATGTTAAACGATGATTGAACCACAGTGTAATAGGTTCAATCTATTCATTAAGTCATTTTTGTTCCAATGTTGGTAGCCGTTATTTGCCTCACATCTTTAGTATTTTAAGTAGCATTAACCCTTTACACTCAGTATTGGGATAACCCTGACTTGACAAAGGAATTACCTTCAGTCCAGCATCTGAAACCTACACCATTCAATTAACCGTTAATGTAGTAACTGGCCGCTTACCACCAATTCCCGGGGAAAAGACCGTTAAAGAGGACTCCGTCAACACAAACAACAACGATTCCAAAAGCACTTCCCATCCAATTTACATATCAACCTCTACACCTGCCATATTGTATTGTCGAGTACTTAGACATCATAAACAATTTTGGTTTTCAGGTGGGTCATTTGTTTGAGCCAGGTAAACAAGGCGGTAAAAACAAGATGTAAGGCATTTATTCCCTGACCATTTTGATTTCAACATGTGTTGTATTTTAAAGGTGAGTGAAAAGATCCGATAAACAAAGATAACACATTTCTCCACCTGGAACATGAAGGTGATGCGAGGTCACTCTTCATTTAAAATTGAGTGATAGACAAAACAACGGACAAAATAAATGGAATCAATAAACTGGGTGATTAGCTTTCGCGACAAACGTATACGATGCTTTAGGATCTGTTCAATATTCATACAATGACAGCCACTTTCGTTATCAGCTTGGCTTCGTGACAGTGAAACGCTCACGTCCCCACGCTTGCGGTCAGATACCCTTCTTATCGAGAGCCACAGCCAAGTTGTCAACGAAAATACCCCAAACACCGTACATAGGCAATATAATAAGATTACTTATTAAATATACAGCCCAGGTTTAATGGCGAGATATGAAAATGGTCAGTTAACCCGAGATTAGCCTCACCCGTCCTTCAACTCGGCGCCATGTATTCCGTACAAACAACAAAAATACAACCCGAGGAGATTCGGGCGAACGACGCCCTGGGCCCACAAAGAACTAACCCTTTTCTTAGAAATTGGTTTTCTTTTTTCTAAATTATAGTGTTGCAGTTGCACTAAGCAATGAATAATGAAGGAAGTGTACGGCTGAGAAAGGAGAGAGACACTTGTACGGGCGGATAGATCGAGAGTCGACGGTAAGACCGACCAATGGATGTGATATTCTGATAGTTTAGACACGAATAGTATTACACAAGAGCGCTGCTGAAAAAGTCTGTTACGTAATTACAGAGGCGGTTGTGTGATGATTTGGGGTATTAATTTGAGTGTGGTATTTGGGTAGAGAAAGCCAGTCAAGATGAAGTGCAGGTTTCTTCTATCTCTATTTGAAATCACTACTGAACAAGGGTTGTTCTTCTATTTTTGTACCACATCTGTATACTATTTCATTGTATTATCTTTGATATTATATTATAAAGTGACAAAAGTGTATAATTAGTTTAGAGAGAGAGAGCACTATTAAAGATTTTGGCAAGCATCACATTTTCAAGTTGACAATGTTTGCAAAACTTCAAAAAGATATTGCAAAATTCACCTAAAATTTTCTCTTAGCACCTTGCTGTATAAATATAATAATTGACCAAGAGGAAGATCTTATTTTGAACACCTTGTTCTTTTATATAAAATTTTCATATATGTAAAAACTAGTTAAAAATTTGCTCTAAACAACTTCAAATCACTAGAAATACCTTGAACACAATGACATTCCCACGTGTACATTTCTATTGTTTCCTCGTTACTGTGACAAAACGTACAAAAATATAGAAAGCATGTCACTCGTATTTTGTACTCTAAAATGTGTATCTTCATTCATAAATAAAAACAATAAGGTTCACGCCAACGCTTAGTTACTTCTAGGTCGTGAAAATCAATTTACATAATAACGACTTGTGCAATAGGACAACAGAAACCATGCAATGTGACGTGGGTGGATCGAACTTAAGAATGATAATAACCAAAGCACGTAAAACCGTTCTAGTGAGTTAACAAAAACAAAAACACCCCCCCACCAACACCTTCCGTTGCACCCGATACAAAGATCTGCATTCTCGGAAGTAACTCACATCGTATAAAGATTTTACGTGTTTTCATTGTTACAGCCAAATTATGCCTGGGAGATACTTCAACCAAGCTAGTGGAAAGGAAAAGGAAACAAAACGACCATATATTCTGGCGTTAAGCAAAATCAGAAGCGGCCAAATAAAGCAGGGCGTCTTGTGAATATATACCTCTCATGATGGGAGAAAGACCAACGACAAGCTACGAAGAGTTTGTGTCAAAACAAACCTACAATATGCACTTCCTTTATCACCTCACTGATCGGATGAAATTATACTACACAACACTTCTCTTTCTCTAGCAAATATTGAAGCCACATTGTCCGCTAAGTGTAGAGGTAAAAAGAATGTGCACCACGGGTAGAAGATAAAACATACTCTAAGGAGATGATGACTCGTATGATGACGGGTTAGTATAAGCGTAGCTTCTTCTAATATTAAGTTTGAATAAAGATGTTGTGTATTCGTGTTTAGAATATAATATTATCAAAATGTTGGTAATAAAGGTCAAGAGGAAAAGAGCAAAGTTCAAGAAATGAAAAATCCAAATGCCTTGTTGTTACATAGGGTTTGTTGCTTGCTGACTAAAAGTAATACTAATAAAACACACTAAGAAATACAATGATATAACGTACGAGAGAATAGATCATGAGACGAGATACTACCCGATCTATGAAAAGCAGATGACGAAAAAAGAAATTCGCCATACGATCTATACATGTTAAACAGAAAACGAAAAGAATCCGCACACGATCTAAAGATGAAACCGGTAAGATCAGAAATTATTATTTTTAATAGACAAAGACGAAAAAATTGCCACAGATCTTTCCTTTCAAATCTTCAAAAGACACCACGATGAATTCTGAAAACAGGCACCACATGGATACTGACAAATGAGTTGGCGAACGACCTTCAATGTCAGATCCAGAAATTGCCTGCCGTGTTCAGATGACCACAAGAACACAGCAGGCACTGGATGTATTTTGGTACAGAAGTAACGATGTTGTCTTTTACTATCAAGCACCTGGTGCACCTGCGACATCGTCGTCTCATGCTTCCACGATAACTGACAGGTATCCGTAAGATATTGCATATAAGCGTTCCTGATTAACAGAATATCGATAAACAAACATAGGTCGAAATCTGTGATAAAAATAAATGTCAATTTTTCAAAAGGGACTTGTACATTGCAATTCAAAAATAAATTTCCATTTCTTTCTGATCACAGTATTCACATGAGATATCGAATAATGCATTCACATTGTGTCATGGATTCCAGAGAGTAAATGTTATCTTATTTTATCTAATGAAATATGCTCGGTACATCAGGACGAAAACAGGGCAAATTACATACCAGAAAAGACACAAGATCAAACAAAACATGACATTGGTAAATAAAACCAAATCGAAAATAAAAATTTAATTGATTATTTAGATTAAATCAGAAACTGTACTCTGGTAAGATTAAGACGCCCTGAGAGCATCGGCCTCTTCCTTGTTTGTTTCGTCAGGTCGTGACAGGACAAAACTTGATTATCACTGAAGGACAGAAAGTATGCCAAAACGACTTTTCCATTCCAGGCTTCGGAATGCTAAGTCTGTAATTTATTCATTGATAGCGTGTGTGACAGTGGTCTTTTTTTCAAACCTGAAATACTGTCCTAAAATAATTTTTTTTTTTTATCCTGTTATAGATTTAAATTTCAAGTAGTTCTATCAAAATGACATTTTTTCGATGCCGTTTTTTTTTTAAATCAACAAGTGACCAGTATCTGTAAGGCATTATCAATAAATATTTTGGTCTGATAGACAAAATGTTCTAATAGGTTTCTGTTATTAATAGAATACGAATTAACAATTATTCATAAAATATTAGAAATGACTAAGTGCGATATACTATAATACATAATCATAAAAACAACATACAACGTTTATGGATCTATCTTTTTTTTCCATCTAATACGCCGGAATTTTTTTTTTTTATTTTGTTTGTTTTTTCTGGACATACCTGGTTTGTAAAAATGCTCACATGTGTATTATCCCATCAACACCTGAGGATTGTGTTTAAATGAAAGTTCAAAAGAAAAGTATTTTGTTATTGAACGTATAATCCAGATTACATTCAATCTTTCTCAGGGTTACAGAGAAAAGCCTATTAAGCAATTAAATTTCATATTTCAAAAGAATCAGAAAAAACATGTTCTTGAATAAGGATAAACCTCATGTCGAGAGTATACACTAGTCAAGATGTTCCTAGAAAAAATAAATTGAAGTTCACAAAGTTGAAAGAAGCGATCTATTTCGTCATTACGGTTGTATACATTTCACGAATAACTTCTGAAATCTTAAAGTAAACAAATCTATGCAAATAAGATATTACATCTTAAAAATCACATACTACACACGCATGTGTACAAATAATGGTCCATCCATGCCGTGCATTGTTTAAGAGTTACGTTTTGACAGGGTATGGCGGCTGCTTTGATTGAGTGCACGCGGGCTACAGCTGATCAAGGTCAGGTGAACCTGAGACTTACCTGATGAGGGATTCAGGTGACACACCGCCACGTTAACTTCCACATCACATAAAATCATCCAGACGAACACTGGTGTTGGTGGAGAGTCTGGGTTTTTTTTGGGGTTCTGTGTAGAATCAAAGAGAAGCTGCACAAAGAGATCTGTCGAGTGTTAACGCATGCGTTTGTGGAGTATTTACATGTACTGACCATCCCTTATCGCCGTGGCGGTCGATACTGACCGCCAGCTTATAGTGTGTGTTTGATTACTCAAGGCTGTTGTGCAACATTCCTTTAAAGATTAAACTCTACTTACAAGGTTTAAAGTCTATGTGGCCATTTAATGGCGTGTACGAATTGACACTAGTTTGACTAGAAATTAGTACCTTCACACTGCACGGCAGCATGTACTTATTGATCGGGGGAGCACCGTAGATTCATGTTCATATCGGAGTGCACAAAAGTCAGATTTAAAATTTTGCCCACTCGCTACATCGTACGGATGTGATTAATTTTCCTGTTGGTGCGGACACTTGAGGCTTCCGTTTGACCTTCACATAGTGATTTTGTTTATTCGGACCGTTCCTATGTTTACACTGGTCAATTGATAACCTTGATCGTGAGATTATAAATAGCACTGGAGAAACGATAAGTAATGGTGGTAAATCATCCCCATAGAATATTGAAATCTGGCAGTGTTTTGCAGATGAAGGCAGAGGACAGACATTCTAGCTTGTTTCTATGCATTTTGTATAAAACGCACGCATCTCTTGTTCACAAGGACATCATGCAGAAACCATTATTTTCCATGTAGGCCTAGTTTATTTGTTTAACTCCATTGTGACGTCGTAGTAGAGTAACAGTATGTATATACATTCAAAAAAAAAAAAAGCACCAACTGTACACCAAGAACCGTGATTTATCGTGAACGATTTAATGACCATTTTGTATAACGGAAATCATAATGGTTTTGATGTATTGCAAGCGTTTCTAAGATATTTGGCAGGGGAATTTAAATGTTTTTATATACAATTTCTATGCATTGCTATGAAAAATTCAGAGTTATCTGCCCTTTATATCATCGACCCATTTCTTGCACCTGTAAGTAATCTGTAATTCTTGCGCATTTCTGAAACAAAATGATTTAATGGTTGTGTTTAAATCAATCCCCTCAGCATAATCCAGTATTAACAGGGGATCTATGAAATAATACAAAACTTTGTTGGTGAGTTAAACAACAATTACTTTAATATGTTTGCACTCATTAGCGACCCGTGGGGGCCCGGATTAGAATAGGTCCTCAGCATCCCCATGCTTGTCATAAGAGGCGACTAAATGGGGCGGTCATTCGGATGAGACCGGAAAAACCGAGGCCCCGTGACACAGCAGGTGTGGCACGAAAAAGATCCCTCCCTGCTCAAAGGCCCCGAGTGCCGAGCATAGGCCTAAATTTTGCAGCCCTTCACCGACAATGGTGACGTCTCCATATGAGTGAAATATTCTCAGTGGGACGCAAAACAATAAATAATCAATCAATCACTCACTAGCCGTTACGAAAATTAACAGAGATTACTTTTCAAAAGTTGAAGTCGATCAAAACTTCCATCTCGTTACTTTTCGGGAAAAGAAGAAATTGTAATATAGTTAGTGGATGTATTACCTCTCATCGTGCTTCTATAAATAGTACTGTACATAATTAGTGAATGTACTATTCATTGCTTATTTGCTAATTCACGTGTCCCTCGTTCCTTTCTGTATAATTCAGTTTCTTTATAAATCTTGGGTCGGGCTTCCGTCGGGATAGCGTGGAGGCAGCGCTCCCGCTTCTCACTGCCGTGGCCCGACTTCGATCACAGTGATCAAGAGGTTGATTGATTGATTATTTATTGTTTTACGTCCCACCGAGAATATTTCACTCATATGGAGGCGTCACCAATGCCGGTGAAGGGCTGCAAAATTTAGGCCTATGCTCGGCACTCAGAGCCTTTTAGCAGGGAGGGATCTTTATCGTGCCACACCTGCTGTGACACGGGACTTCGGTTTTTCCGGTCTCATCCGAATGACCGCCCCATTCAGTCGCCTCTTACGACACGCAAGGGGATGCTGAGGACCTATTCTAACCCGGATCCCCACGGGTGTGATCAAGAGGTAGGTGGGAGGGTATGGCGGTCGCCCGCTCGGACATGTGGGTTTCCTCCGGCTTTCTCTCACATAATGACCGGCGAACATCCGTGCATTGAAGGAACCCATTGGATAAACGCTTGCTAGCTTTCATGGATTTTCTTTGGTAAGTACGTATCATAAAAATATTACATGTTTTGTGGAGCAAGATGTGAAATAAGAAATGAATCTATTACTTTTTTCGGGTGATGCAGGTATCATTTATTTTTATTTCACGTGATCACCTAGCGCCGACTCCATTGGGTTAAAACACCTTTTAAGAATTGAGGTGATTTTTCAATCACGTACCAGAAAGTCTAATGGTCATTGTTTGTTGTTGTAATATAAAATTAAATGATAAGAAATAAATCTTATATTTTTTTCGGGTGATATGTAGGTTATCACCGATATTTTAGACGCGTAAAACTTTCATCAATGCGCTTCGCGCATTGATGAGTTTTACCGTTCTAAATTCGTGATACCTGCATCACCCGAAAAAAAAAATATAAGATTCATTTCTTATATCACTGATTTTAGGGGATGGTAAAAACTCATCAATGCGCGAAAACTCATCAATGGTTCTTCAAGGGGTGACAATTTCGCATGCCACTATTTAACAAAAACGAACTAAACTTCGGTGAACAGTGTGCGCTAACAATTTGCGCAGTTAACCATCCTGCCGTCATGCTTTGTCAACCGTTACCGGGAAGGCGTGGTTTATGCACGGCTTAGTATAACAAACCACGCCTTTCGGGTAACAGCACATTGCAATTGTTGGTAATATGAAGAGAACCAATTGTATTAATTTTTTAGTATACTTTACATTGTACCACGTCTTATTGTATAAGTGGACATAACTAGTAACTGAATGGAGAATGTCATATGATAATGATCATTATAATTAGCTTATTATGTATTTGTAATTATATATATTAATGTAACTGATGAGCATATTGCTTAAAGTAATAAAAACGAAACGAAACGTTGCAATAGTTGGTAATATGAAGACGGGTTAACCGTGCGGATTGTGCGTACTGTTCAAAGAAGTTGAGCTATGACAAGTGACAATTTCACACGTTACCCCAAAACGTAATATTTCTATACTGAAGAAAATCCTGCTTTGGGGAGAGGGGGGGGGGGGAAACTTGGTGCAGTTTTCTGTATTGTTTTACTGTGATTCGCTTTTTGTATAAACACAGAAGTCAAATTTCAGGTCTATAGTTTACTTTAATCAAAACAAGTAGACTCACACAAATCACACATTTATCCAAATTTTGTATCGTTGGTTCTTTCGTTGTTTGCGTCTTTCGCAAATAAAATAAAGCAATGGACAGTAATCATGACAACGGAGTTTCTTTAGCACACTAAAGTAGTATGGGGATTGGTATAATAGATACGTCAGGGAGAGTAACTCGCTATTAACTATTACTATGTAGTAACTGTACACTGCGCGAGTTACCATTCCTGATACATAAGCTGCACTTAATGTCTAGATACATGAAAATCAGTACCCTATTAGGTCCTATATTAAATATAAAGGCAAAGATAACGAACAGTGATCAATCTTGCAAGTCCCAAAAAGAATACAAACACAAGAGTTGGGTAAACACGGACCCCTGGACCCACCAGAGGTGGGATCAGGTGCCTAGGAGGAGTAAGCATCCCGAAATAAATTTAATTTACGCTACATCAATCTACATGTATACAAAGATGCTATAAATTATTGTGAAGAATATTTTAAAGACATTTCAACATACATTCCTATAGAGCCTTTGTTTAAAGGCAATTCTATGGTCGTTATAACGATTCAGTTTGCCAGACTGTTATGACCTACCATTGGGTCAAATGCTGTCTGATGTGTTTCAAAGCAATTGTTAAGTCGTTTTTCCATACACTGATTTGACTACGGACGGCGGGTGTGACCGGCACCTGATTCCACCTCTGATGTGTCCAGGGGTCCATGTTTGCCCAACTCTTGTTTTGTATTCTATTCGGGATATACAAGATTGATCACTGTTCGTTATCTTTGCCATTATATCCTGATGCCACAGGGGTCCGCATTAGAACGACACAATCAGGATGATTTCATACTGATTTCACTCACTGTAGCTCTGTTGTTTTGAAGAATCAGTTCCCTTTTTAATCCTACATACGCTTTTATACTGTTGATTAGTTTGGGCGATTTTTCTGTCACATGTATCTTAACATCAGAGATCACCATTTGGATAAAGATGAAGGTAATGGAAATTAATCAATCTTTGAAATACAAACCAGACTACAAAACTGAAAAAGACGCATCTGTGTGACCGGTCGACAGGGGTGCTTACTCCTCCTAGATACCTGATCCTGGGATCAGTGTTTGCCCAACTCTTATTTTGTATTCTGTTTGGGACTTAAGAGATTAATCACTGTCGTCTTTTCTACATAGGTTTCGGCAATGCATATCCATTAATTTTTCACTAGTACTGTTTTTGTGAGTTCAACCGGAAATAATACACTTTTCCTTAACCATTACTGCGATCTAGTTGACTGGTGAAATAACAAGAACAACACTGAAATAAAATGTTTAATAACAAATCTTTACGATGTTTTTGTCTAACATATCACTTACCAGGTTTTGTAATGTTTCAGCCTTCTATCTGATCCCTTTAGTAGCTTGAGGTATCGCATATGAAGCATATTTTAGCTTTAAGCTCGTAATTGTCACCTCGTAATGCTAACTATTTATACCCTGCTGCAATTTGTTGAATCAGTATTTAGAACCCGAACACATATGTAATGCAAGACATAACTTGTGACTGGCAAATCATTTGTTTCAACGGCGAATTTCTAGTTATGTCAGAAATTTGTCCAAATATACCAACGGGGTACGAATTGACTGGATACCTAACATGGCTACGTCAACAAACGAAATTCATTTGAAGCTGTGAGTTTTGAGGTCGTGTGGGACTTTAATGAATATTTTAAGGTATGTTTGGACAAATACATGTTAGGAGGATGTGTAAGGAATTTTTAGATATTAATTTTATGGCTCGTTGATGCAGGAATACAACGATAGAAGGCCTCAATCATGCGCAACTTTCTGTGCGCCATAAATCGAAGGTTTTTATAAGGGGTGAATCTGTAGCTCTCTGATCTGTCCCAATATTTTTTCAGAGAGCTACAGTTCTGCAGCTACTTGTGCACGGGGATCGATTGATTGATTGTTTGTTTTACGTCACACGAGAATATTTCACTCATATGGAGACGTCATCATTGCCGGTGAAGGGCTGCAAATTTAGGTCTGTGCTCGGCACACAGGGCCTTTGAGCAGTGAGGGATCTTTATCGTGCCACACCTGCTGTGACACGGGGCCTCGGTTTTTCCGGTCTCATCCGAATGACTGCCCCATTCAGTCGCCTCTTACGACACGCAAGGGGATACTGGGAACCTATTCTAACCCGGGCCGACGGGGATCGAATCCACGTCTTGTAGTATTGATCACATATATCTCTCATTTACATTTAGGGCTTTGGCCACGTGTTTGGTACCTGTGGGGTACATGCACGCCATTTTTTGGTCAGGATACAATACTGGGCCACTCTGTCTTGCACGGGCATCCCAAAGAATGGAAATCTTTACAAGAGGAAACCATTCTACTTGACTGAGAATAATCATTTTTTTTCCGCGGTTCGTAGTATAGCGGAAAAATATTGTATATACGGGTTTTAAGTCATGTGATATATGTCATTCATGGGCAGATAATTTCAACCAATGAAATTGCGTGCGGTACAGGTGTTCGATTGTGTGTCTCAAGTGGTCATTCTCTAGCCCCCCTTCGAGCAGTAAACACAAGTTTTCTTGTTTATGTGAAAGAATGAAGATTTATTTTACATAATTAGCTCGCCGGGACGAATGTCCGGAGA
>CAJDSM010003402.1:541-19166 GCA_903981925.1 Ostrea lurida
CACAAGAAAGAAAAAAAAGAAAAATAACTTGGAAAAAACTTATCAAATATGCCCCGATATTTTAATTCGATGCAGGAAAGAAGAAAAGGTTGTCAGATTATTGAACATTTACGGCAAAAAATTAATGTTATCGACGGTGTTTTGTCGTAATTGTGAGAGGCGCCTGCTGAACTTCATAAGACTGCATCTGAATTCAAGAGAACTAATGCCAAGATAAATTTTAATTTGATATGTGGTCAACGATGCTACACAGAGGTAAGGTAATGAAAGACCCTCCAAAGTATAATGTAAGAACTTATTGATTGATTTATTTCTCAATGTTTTAACGTCCCACTACGAGAATATTTTCACCACTATGGAGACGTCACATTACGGCGTGAAAGGGCTGCAAAATTTAGGCCTTGCTCGGCACTCATGGGCACTTTGAGCAGGAGGGATCTTTTACGTCGTCACACCTGCTTGACACGGGACCTCGGTTTTTCCGGTCCATCCGAATGACCGCCCGGGCATTCGTCGCCTTTTAACGACAAACGCAAGGGGTGCTGGGGACTATTCTAACTCCGGATCCCCACGGGTTTCAAGAATTTAAAAAAAGGGTTTCGTGTTAAAGTTTGCTTCGATGAAGTGTTGAAAATATTTCTGATGTCCATGATAATGACCAAGCTTGACAGAAAAACAATGAGGAGATTTGATGGAAGCATCAGCTTCTCCAGTCTCACCCATTGTTTTTCTTCAACGCTGCCTCCAAAAACAAACCAAAACCACTGACAGAAAGAAACAATGAGCATGTTTGAATGTGAAGTTCAGCTTCTCCAGTCTCACCCCCTTTGTTTTTCAATCGCCTACTCCAACCAACCCCCCCCCCAAAAAAAAAAACCCACCAATGAGCCATGATTTTGATGGAAATCATAAGTTTCTTCCAATCTTAGTCTGCTCCAGTCTCACTCCATTATGTTTTTTCACGCCTGCTCCAAAAATGAAATACACACCCAAACACCAAAGCACAAGCGAACAGTTTTGAGTAATTGTTGACGGATGTTTTATGTCTTGCTCTTTCAAATCAACACCATGTATTAGGTCAAATACTCCCGTCTAGCGTAGCAAGGAACGGTGGACCAGTTTTACTCTCAAGTACCAATCACGAGGTACCAGTTTAATATTTATACGATACAACTAGGCGTCATAAATGCTTCATAATCACTTTTGTTTAGCCATAGAGAGCTGCTCTACTAGCACCAACATTCTCTTTGTACAACGTGAAAACTCTGGTAAAGACGACTGCCTTGTAAAGCACTAATATTAGTATTTAGATCTATAGACCACAGGGTTTTTGCACAATCTGAGCGAACTATATAGTGTATCATCAGTATATAGGAGTAAGGGCCTAACAATCCGCCATTAAATTCTCCGGTTGCTCGCTTCAAACTTTCAAAACTTTGTTCTCTTTGTGAAAGGGGCATAAAAGTTTTTCCTCAAGTCGAAATTAAGAATGTTTTCTTTAATTGAATGCATAATCTTACCTTACTTCACAGAATGTTGAAAATTTAATCCAATCCGAAAATTGGGTCGCAGTCGCTAACCCTACCCACATCCAGGCAATGGTTCCCTTCATTGCATTGCAATTTTACAGCATCCGTCACCGTGTTAAGTCCCTCTCAAGTTGACATTTCAAAATATATACTTCTTGTGCCAAATCCACAATATCTGAATGAGACGTTGATGAATCGTCGCTATGGAGATTGCACATTTTTAACAGATATTAAGCATCCGAGTTCAAACTGGTCATCCATTTGAATTACATCATCAGCGTTCAGATGACTGATTCAGTTTTAAAGCTGTAAGCGATTGGACAATATTATTTTATAAAATTACTTTTGCTGCGGAACTAGATTTTTAAATATGGATGACCAGATTTGAACTCGGATGCTAATATCTGTTAAAATGTGCAGATCTCATAGACGGACGATCAACCCGTCATTCGATATTGTGGAATTTGACCACAAGAAGTTTATTTTGAATGTGAGATCATCTTCCTAGCCAAGGTTTTCGGTCCGCTCGCTTCCCCATAGGGGAGCGGAGCGGACCGAAAACCCTGGCTAGCGAAGATGGACGAAAACCTTGTCTAGCGAAGATGCCCTCTGAGATGGACTAACAGAGAGATATGTAATTCAATTAAATGAAGAAATTGCCTGGATGTTGGGTGTAAGGGTTTAGCGACGGCGACCTAATTTTCGAGTTTGGGACCTAAATTTTCAAAATTCTGTAAGTAAGGTAAATGATTTATGCTGTCAAATAAAGAATAACATTCTAACTTTCGACTGAGGAAACTTTTATGCATTTTCACAAAAAGAAGTTTTTGAAAGTTTTGAAGCACAACCGAGAATTTAATGGCGGATTTGTTAGGTCCCTTTACTCCTATATACTATATAACACTATATTCGCTCACCGATTGAGTCAAAACCTGTGCTATAGACTGTTGTTCATCACTGTCACTGTAAGTAAACCGGCATACATCCGTTTGTCAGACCAGTATTCCTCAGTCTCATATGTTACTCAATTCCGTCATGTTTTAAATTTTGCCGTTGAATATACTGTTCTTTTCATGAGATGATAATTACGTTTTAGGTTGATTCAAGATGTTCCCCTGTGGTCTTTGTTCGTGATGGGGTCATGGAGAACTACCAGTGGTGGACAAAAGACAAGTAAGTATATTAAATATTGATAAGGCGAAAGACGGGTGAGCAAAACCTCTATGAAACGTATCCCCAAAGGAGTCACTATGATCAGATCGAAGATTGCCATAATGACATTTTGACGTCTATGGATGTGCAACCTTTCAGGCGTAACAGGCGCTTTGTTTCATAAACTTTGCAAAAAGTATCTATATATAACACAGGTCTCCATCTTTTTGGATAAAAATGTAGGGTTTTTCCCAACCGGCTATAAGACTCTATATTTCTTTGTTCTCCTTTTTATCGCCACAAACACATACAATGTTTACCGTTGAAACCCTTCTTGTACTCTCCTATACGACTTCCTTACCTCACCCCCTCCACTAACATTGACATTGGACCGCTCAAACTGAATGCTCGTGCCCAAATTAAAAATCGTTTCTAACTGCTCATAACTTCGGTTTGCCGATTGTCTGCGGTACGCCGATAGTCCCAACGGTTTTTACAACGCGCTCTCATTGGCTATTGTATTTTCCAAGCTTCTTACGTCATGAATAACAAAAAAAGTTAGCGTGTACGCGTACTTCTCATTGGTAATTTTTTTGGTTTTCAGTTACTAAAGAGCTTGAAATACCATAGCAATGAGAGCGGTTGTAAAACCGTTGGGAACTATCGGCCGTCACGCGAGACAATCGGCAAACCGGAAGTTTATGAGCAGTCTTAGACAGCGGATTTTTAATTTGGGCAACGAAGCTTCATTTGAAGGTCATGTTATGGAGGGGGTGAGGTAGGAAAGTCTATGAGGTACAAGAGGGGTTTTCCGGTAAAACATTGTATGTGTTTTATTGTTGGCGATAAAAATGGAGAACAAAAGAAATATACGAGTTCTTATAGCGGTGCTACATTTTTGATCCAAAAAGTGGGACCTTGTGTTATATATAGTATATTTGCAAAGTTTATGAAACAAGCGCCTGTGGGCCGTAACCAGGAATTTTCCCTTGGGGGGTGCACAAGACTAAGACAGGGGTCTGGGGACCGCTTTTTAGACCCCCAGTTGATCCATACTGAGTTAGCTTTGGTAGAAGGTCCAGGGGACATAAGCCCCCCGCCCCCCCGGAAACTGAGAATTTTAGGCATTTTCATTGGATCTCAGTTCTGGAGGCCCCCAGCAAGGTTCGGAGTGTTAGGGGGGTCAGGGGGCGAAGCTGAGAGATTTTTAAAAATGGGGTGCACGATGCACCCATATGAACTCCTCCCCTGGTTACGGTCTTTGCCTTTTCCCTAAGTTTTTTTATATAATCTAAGGAGCATTTATAGGAATCAAGTTTTGTGAACTGCCTACATTTGTAATTGTATGATAGAACTAGAATGCCTGTGAGGTAAAAACTCACAAAGAATACCCCGCACCCACTACATTTTTACGCTCACTTAGTTGAAACTTGAAACAATACCTCCCGCCACCCACACATTTTTACGCTCACTTAAGTCAGTGAAACTTTGAACAAAGAAGATATAGCCCGGACAACAATCCATGTTAAAAACCTAAAAGTTTGAACTTGAGATCAAGGTCAAGGTTACTACAAAGTCATGAATGTAAGTGATACATCCTTTTCTGTGATACACTCGCAATGCAAAATATATCCCATGTTTAGAAACTTTACCTTTGACATTGGATTATTGACTTTTCGTTCCGTCGAGAATATTAACCATATTGAGACGTCACCATTGCCGGTGAAGGGGACTGCAAATTTAGACCTATGCTTAGCACTCATGGCTTTTAGCAGCGAGGGTCTTTTTGCGTGCCACACATGCTGGACACGGGACTCCGTTTTTAAGGATCATATCCGAGACTGTGATCTCACTTCTAAATGCCGAGCTCTTAATTTGGCGAAGGACAATCATACCTATTTTCACGGGTCTTAGGTTTGACGTGGCCGTGTGCGACACGGGCTCGAACGCACGACCTCCCTACGATCACGAGGCGCAGGGATTGTTTTTCCTCTTTCAGAGGAGATCCTCCGATTTCTCAATTTTTTGAAAAACTGAAATGTTCTGGGTTTGATCTGAAGTGATAGAAATGAAGTTTTTCAAGCTAGGGTGGGGTGTTTTTCCTCCCTTTTTGACAGTTTTCCTTGTTTTCCTGAGGAACTTTCAATCACACGCCTGGAGGCGAGAGCTCTTACCGCTGAGCCACGCGAACGGTTTCTTTGACTTTCAGGTCAAAGTCCTTGTCAGAGGTATATATAGAGGACATGGATGTAGCAATACATTCTCTCATAATGATACAACATATGTAGAAAGGTAATGCACCGTCAAAGAACAAAGAAGTTATGGCCTTGACACGAATTAACACACGGGACGGACAGACAGACATCAGAGTACATGGACATTATCTATGGTGATACATCCATGTGCCAAATAGGGTTAGAATAGGTCCTCGCATCCTCTGCGTGTCGTAAGGCGACTTGATGGCGCGGTTCATTGCGATGAGACCGGAAAAACCGAGGCCCCGTGTCACAGGCAGGTGTGGCGGTGCCCGCCCAACTAATCCGAAGGTTACGAGTCAGAATAGCCCACAGTCCGGAAGGTTCAGAGTCCGAAAGCCACTAGTCTCGAAGGTTATAGTTGGCTACGAGTTCCGAAGGCTCACGAGTCGAAATTGGATTAAAGAGGCTGAATTGGTCAATAAATTATCAACATATCACTTAAATATGAAATTATGATTTTTGTTGGGCACAATTGATAATTTAGTGGAGGGAAAAAATGTTCCAGCTGCAATATATAATAGAATAAAATACACGTATCATAATTTAACACATGTTTTTATTATGATGAATTTTAAGAGTCTTGACTAAGCAACCTCTGCAGTGGCGTATCAGGGATGCTCAGAAGGATGGGGCAGTGGGACAAAATCGATGAACTGGGATTTACTAAGAAGCAAAAACAAAATATCAAAAAAGGATCTCAAACGGGGTGGAGGTTCGCAGTGCTGGATTCGCCTTTGCTTTGAATATAATAAAGTTCAGCGAAATATGCCACGTTTTTACTTGAAAGCCAATGTCCTCGATGAATTATGGTTCTTTTAGCTGTATACAATCCTCATATCCCTCATTGGCCGTGCAATAAATGTATATCATCACCAGGTACAGTAAAGCATGCCACTGTCTTTCTGGTCTTAAGTATATCAATGTAATATAGTATTCCAAATCATAATACAGGCGAGGGATTTCCCCACCGCAACCAATAAAGACATGATGTTTATGTATATGCCTTGCCGATAAGGGTTAATGTATAGGCATGAAGAACGAAGAGAGGAGATAGTCAGGCTCCCGGCTGTTGTATTATGGAGAAGGATGACGTGAATGGCATATGCTAGCGGCCCCCACTAATAATTATAACAAATAATTTTTCTTGTTTCATGTTAAAAATTTAACATGATTCAGTTTCATCAACATTTGTACTTTTATGATTTAAATGCTATTGTGACGTATAAATTTGCCACAAGATATATAACATGGTAAGTAAGTTCAAGCTTTGTGGTTTCCTCCATTTCAGGCATTTCTCCATAGCATTAAGCCCCCACACTTTTACAGACCCAAGAAAATAAATTCGATGGACCATACGGTTTAGCAGGTTTCAGGCTGTGTTTTGAATATCAGTTAAAAACTTTTAAATTCGTACAGCGCGTACCGTATGTTAAATCGCGATATTTTTTAAAATAAATTGGAAAAAAATTTCACTAACCCACTCCATTTGGAAACAAGGGCTATATTTTGTGTTAATTGTGTGAATATTTTAGTATATAAATGAAATTTAAAATATATATACGGAGAGTTGTCCGTAAAGTTTCGTGACAACCTGGATAAAAACTGACAACTTGATAAAGTAAATGAAAGCTACATTTTCGTTTTAAATCATGTTTCATTTTATTAATATGCCAAATTTCATTACAAAGCCACATTTAGTTCTAATTCTACTCAAATACAAAAGACACACTCAAACCCGGAGAGTAAAATGAAAATCTTGACGTTATCCAACGTCAAACGCTACAGACAATTAACTTTTCGCAACGTTTAGTCACATTAAACTCAACCGCACGATTGTCTTATGATCGCTTTACCGTCATCAAAATGTGTATATCCTGTTCTGGTTTTATACTAATTCATATATTGGAGTCATGGGATAAAATTTCATGGGCCGAAGGTCTTTGAAGTCCACATTTCCTCAGCATTTCGATAAACTGTCTAGTCGCCGTCCTGTCAATACGTACAAAGTTCTTTTTTGTTAGACTGCCATCTCGGAAAGAATGATCTCCTTCACGATGTCATCTCGGAAACTGTCCCTTGTGGCGTCCAAAATCTTTTTATATCGCTAAAACAATAATGAACGACCATATTAAATGTTTTTCCCGAGGTTTACCGAATTCATGGGTTTCTTTGGCGTGTTTTTCCGGATATGTAACAAAATTTTATCGGCTGCTCTCTGCTCCAACTTTTCCGAAAACTCATTTTTTTTCGAACAATGAGAAACTGTTTAAATAGATCCAAACCTCGATTTCTCTGGCTTATTTCATACTTTGAACGTTCAAATTTTGCAGATTTGATATTGAAATCTTTTGGAAACACTTGATGTAAATATCATCTCAATCTTCCACGGAATTTTACAATGTATGAAACGATAAACAATTTTTTCGCTTAATTTTTGCCTTGCTCCCGGGTCACCCCAATCCCACGTCTAATAACGAAGTCATACTTTTTAATTATACACTTAAATATCGGACAGAATTTTACATTTTTAACTCACATATAGTAAAGGATTATAATATGCTAATGAATAAATCCTAATAACGTTACTTTTTAATAAAATTAGGCTTGTCCACGACTTACGGAAACCCTCGTAATTGAATAAAGAAATAGTGGTGGAATTGAGTTTACAAGTGTATATTGATTGATCTCTGTAACGGTGGATCGCATGCTTCGTAAACTTTCTGTATAGACTCCGCCCACTTCCCTTTATTCATTATTCATGAAGGAGTGACCGATTCTAACTTTGACGAAAACTGCCAGTAATGAAGGTTTTAGAAATCAGTCGATTTTTCAACATTTCCACATGAATAAACCAAAGGGAACCTATCAAAATTTCAGAAATCATTCTTTGTGGCGTTTTAGTATAAAATTCTAACTTTAGTGTAGTAGTTTGAAGTTTGTAGTTCAACTGTAAAAAGGGCCAAAACATATGGAGATCTGCTTCATCCTTTTTTAAAGCATTTTCATTGGGTCTGGGGGCCCATCGGAGACCAGGGCAAGCATAAGTAAATCGCAGGAGCGAACCCGCGGAAGTTTCGAGGTTTTAGCAATTTTTATTTTAAAAATGGGGGTGCACGTAGCACTCAGTGATCCCACACTTTGTGAGGCCTTGTATGTACTGTGAGGCTTCACTATTTGATAATTCAACTTGTATAACTAGATACTAGTAATATTTTTTTCATGTTATGCAGATCTTGGCGTTATTTCACCTAATTTCGCACTGGTGAACCTTCGATAGTGGGCCTTCGACTGGTGAAGCCTTCGGACTTGTGGGCCTTTCGGACTGGTGGACCTTCGGACTGGTGAACTTCGACTCGTGGCCGTGACCATTTCACTCATATGGAGACGTCACTATGCCGGTGAAGGGCTGCAAATTTTAGACCTATGCTCGGCGCTCAGGGCCTTTGAAGGCAGGGAGGGATCTTTATGTGGCAACACGCTTTGTGACACGGGCCTCTCGGTTTTTGCGGTCTCATCGAATGAACCCCCATTCAGTCGCATCTTTACGACACGCAAGGGGATGCTTTGAGGACCTATTCTAACCGGATTCTCCCGGGTATGATCGAGATGATTGAGAAGAAGATTTTTAAAGATTTTCTATATAATCATTATGTAAAAACTTTGGATTCCCTATTGGGCCCATCGTACCCCCGGGGGTCATGAATTTGAACAAACTTAAATCTCCTCTATATTCAGGAAGCTTCATATAAATCATTCAGCTTCTGGCCCAGTTGGGTTCTTGAGAAGAAGATTTTTTCTAATATAATCATATGTAAAACTTCGAATCCCCTATTTTGTGGCCCATCGTACCCCCGGGGGTCATGATTTGAACAACCTTGAATCTCCTCTATATCAGGGAGCTTTCCATATAAATTTCAGCTTTCTGGGCCAGTGGGTTCTTAGAAAAGTTTTTAAAATGACACCACCCTAATTTTGCAATTTTCGTGGATATCTCCCTTTGATGGGGGCCTGGTCCTTCATTTGACAAATTGATTCCGCCTTTACCCAAGGATAATTTTTACCAAATTTGGTTGAATTTGGTTCCCGGCTGGTTCTGAGAAGAAGTCGAAATGTAAAGTTAACAGACGACAGACGGATAAAGGCGAATCAGAATTAGTACTTGAGCCTTCGTCAGGTGAGGCTAAAACACTGGTTCCCTATATTTAACATATGCAACTTGTACAACTGTGTTAATAATATATTATTACCCAATCAGGGCAATTGGTCATAAACAAAGAGTTTGGATTGTTGATTTATATTGTTTTAACGTCCACCGAGATATTTCACTCATATGGAGACGTCCACCAAATGCCGGTGAAGGGCTGCACAGATTTAGGCCTATGCTCGGCACTCCGGGGCTTGAGCACACACCTCACTGTGAACCGGGACCTCGGTTTTTGTGGGTCTCATCCGAATTGACACCCCATTCAGTCGCCTCTTACGACACGGCAAGGGGATGCCTGAGGACCTATTCTAACCCGGAATCTCACGGGACAATGCAAATGAAGGGATTAATTACATTCGTCATTTTGTATGTAGACATCAGTATCGTTAAAAAAATTAAGGTTTATCCGATAAATGTATTTATGTTCAATTCACAAAGCTATTAATGCATCTAAACTCCTTTTAGAAGCCCCCCCCTCATAACTTGTAGAAAATAAATTTGGAATCCCCCCTGTCTAAACAATTGAGATTTGGTTAAATGACTACAGTTGCATTATGCATGCACAAAGTTTTCAAGTCTATATAATCGTAGCATCCACCATAGTAGAAATAATTGGATCCTTTGGTCCTGACAATGTTTCCAGTGCTATCCGGTTTCACGATAACTTTAAGGGAAAATAATTGGACCTATTTGTCCTTCAACAAACAAAGTTTCAAGTCTACCGATAAGCAATATACAGATATAGGAGTTACTAGTGTTATCCCCACCCCTGGTTAGTCCACCGAATAATTTTCGTCCCTCACCAATGAAAAAGAACAAAAAACAAAGAATAACGAGTGTTGTTTCGGTTTTCAAGCATAAAAATGAAATGATTTCTCTGAATAATAATGTAAAAGGAAAGAACGAACAGTGATCAATCTCGTAGTCTAATGAATCAAAAACCCTCGAATAGTATTTTGGGTTGAAAGTGTGGACTGGCGGAAAATGTGGGTAAAATGGCCTATTATAATCCTTTTCAAATTATACTAGTGTTGTAAAAGCCTCTCTTTGTTTATTCCTTCACTTTAAAGAAATTACATAACTATTTCATCGAAAATCTACACTCTTCATAACCAGGGCCGCAATCCCATTTTGTACATAAATTTTAACATCCGGTATGTAAAACATTCGAGGTGTTTTTTCCGAGTCTGCGGAAAAGGCCCGAGAAGTTGGATTGGGTCTCGCATCCCCTTCCGTTCGTAAGAGGCGACTGAATTGGGCGGCATTCCGATGAGACGGAAAAACCGAGGCCCCATGTCACAGCCTGCTCAAAGGGCATAGGCCTAAATTTTGCAGCCTTCACGGCATTGTGACGTCTCCACTACTCGCACGTCGCATCATTATACACTGGTGGGACGTAAAACAATAATATATCAATAATCTATGGATTGATTAACCTATGCTCATTAAAATTGCTATACACACCAAGAAATTTCGTGTTGCAGTGCACAGCTATCTTTTATTACATAATATTTCCTGACGATTGTCGGTCAGAGGTAATTCAGTCAGTTAATTTTATATTTTATAGATACAAAGAAATTGCTTTGATAGCATTTGGGAACGGTAACTCTTATTTCGAAACATTACATAGATTCACTGACACTAAACATTAGTTTCACCATTATTCATTTATTCACTTTAATTTTTGATACAAACTTAAATCCAAAGCGAACGCTATCTCAGTGTTCAAACTGAGAATCTCACCAGTCAATATTGTTACATAGCTTTGATAGCGATGAATGCAGTATAGGTATTTGCTGAATATTAATATTATAGTCCTTCCATTTTTATTCATTTCGTCCTATTATACCTACAAATAACACACTCTTTGGAAGTGGGAAATAGGCCCAGTCCACAAGATATCTAGGATATAATCTGAACGCGTCGACAGAGGGAAGAGGATATGAAGTCTGCATTATTTCTGATTTTACTAAGTTTTGTTGTTTTGGCAAAATCAGCTCGATGGTAAGATTACTTATATTCAGGAATGAACATGCTAGGTTTAATTATTTTGATGTAATGCTTAATCAAGCTGAAGGGGTCGTTGTTGTCCTGGGTACTATATCGTATTATTTGAATGTTTAAATATACCCTGAGTAATTAAAATCGTTTGATAACGTACCCTGGGTACGATTAAATTATATAAAAGTACCCGGATACAAATCTCGTTTGTGGCCATCACATGTTTGATTTGCGTGCCAATCGCATACCATATTTGTTGTTGTGCTGTACTTTCCTCCTACAATTACCGGAGCACACGTGCATCAGGTAAATTCCGAGGTACGATTATTGTTTTCCGCCTTACCCAGGGTTCGATTATAATACCCAGCGTCTCAAACGGTGAAACCCGTGGGGATCCGGGTTCGAATAGGTCCTCAGCATCCCCTTGCGTGTCGTACGAGGCGACTGCATGGGCGGTCATTCGGATGGGGTCTTTTTCGTCCGGGGTACTCTATTTATGTACCCAGGGTACTTATATTTATTAGAATGAGACGCTTGGATTGATTGATTATTTCTTGTTTTACACCCCACTCGAGAATATTTCACTCATATGGAGACGTCACCATTACCGGTGAAGGGCTGCAAAATTTAGGCCTATGCTTGGCACTCAGGGCCTTTGAGAAGGAGGGATCTTTATCCTTCAGCCTTATTCAAACATAATTCTCTTGCTTGTTGCTTTATGGCATACTGTTTTAAATACAAGTAGTATCGATAATTATGAGAGCTAATGAAATGAAAGTCTGATGAAAAACGGAGATTCCGATGGTGATACATATAAAAAAGTTTACATTCGACCTTGATCGCCATGTTTAGACACTTTACCTACATTCGAATTTGATAGCCATGTTTAGATACTTTACATACATTCGAACCCGTGGATGTCCGGGATAGATAGATTGATTGATTATTTATTGTTTTACGTCCCTCCGAGAACATTCCACTCATATGGAGACGTCACCAATGTGGGTTAGAATAGGTTCCCAGCATCCCCTTGCGTGTCGTAAGAGGCGACTGAATGGGGCGGTTATTCGGATGAGACCACAAAAATCGAGACCACGTGACACAGCAGGTGTGGCACGATAAAGATCCCTCACTGCTCAAAGGCCCTAAGTGCCCATCTTCGCTAGCCAAGGGTGACGATACACGGTGTTTCTCTTTCATATAATATA
This sequence comes from Ostrea lurida, assembly GCA_903981925.1. Taxonomy (NCBI): domain Eukaryota; kingdom Metazoa; phylum Mollusca; class Bivalvia; order Ostreida; family Ostreidae; genus Ostrea; species Ostrea lurida. The sequence continues at coordinate 12,894 of CAJDSM010003402.1, forward strand.
AAAAGCCGCTTTAGGAATAGTATTAATTGGAGGAAAACGACTATTCATCTCTAATATGTGACGGTGCTACCGTTGGTGGAGCGAAGACCCCAAAATATCTTGGCTAAAAAAAATGTTTGGTTCTGGATTCGCAGGTAAAAAAAATTAAGCAGGGGTCGGTAGGCCTTTTTTATAGATTGAGTTAAGCAGGTGTTGCCCAAATTAAATTCTTTTTTAAAAAAGAAGTTTTAAGCTGCTTTGTATATTCTTAGATTGCCAGCATGTATTGAATCAGGATGTTTAGGTACATACGATTGAGTAGATTTTTCTGGTCTGACAGAAGAGATAACATACTGTACATACAGTTTTTTAAAGCAGTGGTACATGTATGTCTGTAAATTAAGCTCATTATAGAATATATTATTTTTCTATATTTATAATTTATTTTTATAAAATGAAAAGACTTGCCAAGCATTTATTCACAGGTGCCTTGTGGACAGGACTCGGTAACACCCCCCCCCCCCCCTTTCTGAAAAAATTGAAGTATATTCCTTTTGGTATTCGGTGTATTTTAATAAAATGCACATTCAGAGTGCATTTCACAAATCTCGCATTAAACAATTTTCAGGAAATGTCATCACCGATTATTAAAAAAACAAAAAAAAGAAAGTTCATAAAGAAAGGGCGGGGGGGGGGGGGGGGGGGTAACAGAAATCCATGCCCAACAAGCTGCTTGGAAGCACCTGTGGGAGGCTTTAATGAGGTTAGAAAAACTGTAATTCAATGTATGATTTGATTTCTTCATTTCTTAAGCACTAGAAGGATTTATATATTCATTACCTCTCTCTCTCTCTCTCTCTCTCTCTCTCTCTCTCTCTCTCTCTCTCTCTCTCTCTCTCTCTCTTCGTATAGTTGTAAAACATGCAGGTTTCGTCCTTTTGTTTTCTTGTAAACGTAACTTGTAGGAATGTGCCGGATAACTTACCCATATTGTGAATAATAATTCAAAGTTACAAATGTATCTTGAAAACAGCCAATCATTTTTTTTTAATCGGAACTATTCAAGCACATGTAGGGCCTACTACACGGCCGTTGCACGTGCTAAATCAACAAAGTGATCAGCACGGGGTTTTTGTTTTTACGAAAAACATTGTCTTATAGACTGCGCTTTCCAATGCAAATGCTTTTTCCCCCCAATACATCTTATGAGCCGAGGATAAAAAAAAAATCATGCAGACACATGTAAGCATTGCAGCTACTCTTGATTTCCACGTGTCTTTTGCCAGTAAAACGACTTGCCTGTTGTTACCCATCTTACTTCATGCAACATGTATGAATTTTAATTCCATTTTTATAATAATAAAGCATCGTTTTGCTCTAAAAATAATACGACACTCAAAAACAATTAACGATGCCTTATATCGTAATTTATATCACCGGTGGCCGTGCCGAGTACCACAATTTTTTTTAATTTATTTTCAAGAACATCGGACTATTTATACGTTTCTACAAAGGAAATAAACTTTCAGCAACGAAAAATCTCGTGCTTGCTGAAAATAAAAACATGATTATACCCGTATACGGTAATAATTAAAGCGATTAGAAACTTGTCAAGGCGATTGTTTACAAATCTGCAAAAATACACAAGTATTAAGTTAAAAAATTACCACTTGTTCAAATTTTTTTAAATTTTCTCTCCTCTTTTTTTTTTAAAAAAAAAAAGGTCGGAGAGAATTCTGAACGCGGGGAAAATGACGCAGGTCGACGTAAACAGTTGCATTGTGACGTCGTAGTGTCGACGTAAATAGTTTGCACTGTGACAGTCGAATTAGCTGCAAGTTTTGTTCTTTGAAAATAAGGAGTTATCAACAACCGCAAAATCATACCAAGGTATGAGAAGCTTGCTAGCGAATTTTAAAAAACGTTTGTGTTATTTATCAAAACAACATATTTCTTCTATTTACGATTTGTCTTATGATGTGTACCGCAGGGAAGGCGACATTTTTCGGACGGCATTGTGGGGTCGAAAACTTGGATCACAGCGAGAGCAAGTCACGTTGACTACAATCATTAGAAGCTCGCTTCGCTCGCTAATAAAATTCTTAATCATGAAATAATATGTTTACGCGGTGTTACCGTTGAACCGAGCGAAGCAGTGACAATGGTCTTGCGATTATCATAATTTATTGAAGATTATTCCCCCCCCCCCCCTCATGTGATTGTCATAGGTTTTTCAAAATCTTTATTTCATTAAAATGTCCACATGAAGAATATCATATCTTCTCAAGAATTGCATTCAACTGAGATATATAAATAATCGGTAGACTTTCGATAGTGAAAAAATTTGTTATTTCCCATAGAAATTGAATTATTTATAACAAAAAACCAAAGTATGTTCAAGGGCAATAAACTTCCTATGGTGGCGATTCCTCTTACTTTAGGTGTTTTCTACATTGATTTTCCTAAGGACATGAATATATGCACATCAAATTCATGCATATTTACACAAATAAGCCAGTTTTTATAAACTGTTATTCCATGAAAAAAAATCATTTTTATTTATTTATAAATTCTGTTCTGCCAAAAAAATATCAAAATGTGCATTTTCTGAATAGAATAGAATAAAATTTATTTCCAATTTGACTTCATTAAGGGTATTCAGAACCAAATGTAACCAGATGAACATATTGAAATAAAACATAACAATAAACAAAATACAGGGAATGAGATCAAATGATAGCGACTGGATGTTAACCTGATACTTCTGTTTTTGTGTCTGACATCTTTAAAAAAGGTGCACTTTTTCTTTCGTAATAACTCTGAGTAGATTAAACTATTAAATGGGTAAAAAAAAGAAGACAATATTAAGTTCATACACTTAAATCCTAGAATTCATAATAGGATAATCCTTAAGTACGGTAAGTTAAAAATAGAAAATTGTATTACCTAAAACCTATGCGCTAAGCAATCAAATATTGCACGCTAAATTCGAGCGTCACAATGCCACTTGTTCACGTCGACAATACGACGGTTACAACGTAACGTGGGAAAGATAACGTCAACTCCTGGCGTAACAGGTACATTGTGACGTACATCTACGTCGATGTTTTCTTGCAAAACAAACGATTTAAAAACAACAATAATTACATTCCGTTTGCTGGCTCAAAGATACTAGATAAATATAAGAATAACAAGAAATATCACAATTTGCTAGAAAGGGGAGCGCTTTTAATTTACTGGATATTTTTTTTACTGAATCTCGATGAACTCGTTCATCTACTAAAGTCGGTCATATAGATCTAGGCTAGATTTCCTTTATCATTATTAGATAAAAAACTCAATAAAAAGAAATTTATTCATGTGGTTTTGAGAAAACAAATTAGTGTTTGGATCACATATTTACATCCCAGGTTTACATATTTGTTGTACTAATTGGGTTATTCGAATAACCCGATGAAGTAACTAACAAGAAAACAAAGATGGCCTGCGCCCCTTCATCTTGTGCATGGGCCACGAAAATTTCCGTTGAACGTATGTTAGAGATGATTCTTTTCTTGCTGAATGTTGACTTTTTTTCTTTACATTACGGGTTACCTTAAGAGTCCCTTTGCGTTCGCGGGGGCCTTCGGCCCGCCCGAGCCTTCGCTCGGGTATTTATGATATTTTCCCACGATATAAACTACAAAACCCGGGTTGTGCACTTACTTGCATGGCACCAACTATACATAAACAGGTCCACAATTTTGGCTTTGAAATATACGTTTGGAATCCGAATTTACAAAAGGATATACCATGTATAATGCAATGGGTATGGTTTTTTAAGTAATATTGAATTATATATGATGGGGGGGGGGAGGCGTTGATTTTGAAAAAATCTACAGCGGAGACGTCTTACCAAAATTGGTGTAGGTTGAGTCCCCAGGACTACACGCATATGGGATGTCTTAGGGACCTATCAAACGCGGACCCTCGGTCCGAATGTAGGAAAGTGTCTAAACATGCGGAATGTAGGATTGCGATCAAGTCGATGTAGGTAAGTGTTTAAAGCAAGATAAGGCTACAAGACCTGAACTGATGCGGCATTTTTTCAACACACAAATTATGACAAGTTAACGTTACCGATTATAGCTAATGTAATAATTTTAAGAATTGGTGAAAATATTGTGCAATATAAACATTGGAATATTGAGAGCATATCTGAAGAGCTTTTTGAATAACCCGCAACCAAAAGCCTACGAGCGACGTGTCCATTTGGTGCACTGGAACAGGACTACGGAGGGGAATACGATTTCGCGAACAGGTAACGGGTTGCTGACGTCAAGGTCAACAGAGATTGATGATTATTTTCTGTGTTTACGTCCCACTACGAGAATATTTCACTCACATGGAGATCGTCACCATACCGGTGAAGGGGCTGCAAAAATTCTAGCCTTTGCTCGGCACTTCAGGGCCTTTGAGCGGAGAGCGATCTTACGTGCCACACCTGCTGTGAACCGGAGCCTCGGTTTTCCGGTCTCATTCCGCCGAATGGACCGCCCCCCGGGGCTTTTATTCGTCGCCTCTTACGGACAGCAGGGGATCTGGACTATCTTCTAACCCGGATCCGCCACGGGGTTGGTCATACAAGAAGAAACTTCGCATGAATAAAATATGACAATCAGGTTTTTTTTGAAATATTGCATATGTGTCATGAATTGACAAAAGTATACTATATGTTGTTGAACAAAGTAATTATTACGTGCGAAATGTGCCGACTCAAAGAAACTTTTGAATATAATTTTCTGTTTGAAATGGCAGTGCACAAATCTGACACGTGTGTAACACGTGTTTTCCGAACTGGTGCGTCCGAGGGTCATTGCGTCGGACGATGACGAACAAGATTGAGTGGACGAGATGCCCAGTATATTCATGTATCGACATCTTTTTGCTGATTTGACGCTGTTAGTTGCTTGAAATCAACTCTGATTAATATGTTACTCTATTTGTTATTCCTATTTTACAAATTATATTCCGTCAAGTTACAGCTGTATTGCTTTAAACATGGCGATCAAGGTCGATTGTAGATAAGAGTGTACTTAAACAAATGGAGATCTCAAGGTCGGTGTAGATAAAGTGTCTAAAATGGCGATCAGGTCGAATGTAGGTAAAGTGTCTAAACATGGCGATCAGGTCGAATGACTCAGGTAAAGTGTTTAAACATGGCGATCAAAGTTGAATGTAGGAAAGTGTCTAAACATTGACGATCAGGTCGGAACTGTAGGTAAAGTGTCTAACATGGCCGATCAAGTCGAATGTAGGATAAAGTTGTTTAAAACGTGGCGAATCTATGACAGTGATTTTTGCAAGGCCCAATTTGGGTCCGAATTTCGGCGCCTGTCCCTCTCCCAAAATTGCAGATTTTTTCCCAATTTGCTCAAGTCGAATTAGATTAAAAGGTCTAAAACATGCGATCAAGGTCGAATGTAGGTAAAGTGTCTTAAACATTGGCCGATCAAATCAAATAGATTAATAGTGTCTAACGAAGTGGCGATCAAGGTCGAATGTAGATTATAGTGTCTAAAACATGGCGATCAAGGTCGAGTTGTAGATAAAGCTGGTCTAAATGGCGATCTATAGGCTAATATATGTACATGATACATGTATGGATTGATGTGATAATTATTGTTTTACGTCCAATCTCAGAGTATTTACTGTCCAACTCGAGAATATTTCTCTGAACATGGAGAGGCCACAATGCCGGGAAGGCTGCAAAATTTAGGCTGTGCCGGCACTCAGGACCTCTGAGGCAGGAGGGATCTTTTATCGTGCACACCTGCTGTGGACACGGACTGTGGTTTTCCGGGGGTCCTCATCCGAAAGGTACCACGCAAAGGAGCTTGGACATATTCTAACCCGACCCCACGTGTTCCGCATGTATTGACAATGTAATAAACATGCGATCAAGGTCGAATGTATGTATTAAAGTGTCTTAATCTTTGGCGATCAGTCCCGTGGGATCCGGGTAGAATAGGTCTCCAGCATCTCCCCTCATATGGAGACAACCACATTGCCGGTGAAGGGACTACACAAATTAGACTTGTGCTCGGGCACCACATCTTTCGCTAGCTAACGGGGACGATACACGGATGTTTTTCTTGTAAATTCACGCTTTACCACGTCGTATAGGGGAGGTGGACTTACCCATCTTTGCACAGCCAATCAGAATCAAACGGGAAATTGTCCGCCATGACCTCCGTCAAAACAACCGATTGCCACATGGTGAGAATGGTTTAACAGAGATTGCTTGAATTTGAA
>CAJDSM010003404.1:705-13440 GCA_903981925.1 Ostrea lurida
TCTTCGAGCAATTTCGCCAACAATCTGCACAAATCGCCTAGACTATTTCTTTAATCATTTTTTGTATCATTAATTGCTGTTTGATTTGTGGTATGCTAATTTTTTTTCTTTATGCAGGAAAATGTACTCAACAATGTTTGAGGAAACTAATGAGCTTATATCTTTTACACAAGAATCATAAATACATAATTTTGCAATGTGCATGTACTGTTACATGTATAGATGTATCGTAATTCTCCTGATATTGCATGCATCCTTATTACCGGCCGCCAGGAGGCGGTCGGTTATATGATATGAAAGTTTTAAGTGGTAATGTGATTATGTGCGGAGCTAAAAAGTATTTAAAATTCTAAAAAAAAATATTATATATTGTCAATGTGTATTTAAAAAACTGCATAATAATTATGAACAAAATAGTGAATAAAATGGAATAAGTAATGGGGGAAACGTTTTATATATAAGAGATATCTTATCCAATCCTGATTGACGAAATTCGAAGTACGGAGATATTTAGCACATGTTGGGCATCATCTAAAGCAAAGACTGGGTTACATACATTCGATAGATACTTTCTCTATTTTATACGGGATTTATTTTATTTGTCTCAAAATGAAGTATTTAAGCATTTTCTATGGCGAAATCTTAAAAATTATGTTATAATTTTTTTTTTAAAAGACAGTAATAATTACGAGATTTTGTTCCTGCAAACGAGGATAAAACGGGTTTTGTTATACCCCTACTAAACAGTTCCTTAACCAATCATTCCTTACGAAAAAAAGTCAACATTAGAAACTGTTGGACCGGCCGGCCGATGAACTGTTAAAATCGACTGTTAAAAAAGACTGTTGCCCGCTGACGTCATATGCGCTCTAAATTGAGTTATCTTTTCCGCATTCGGCTAACCTCGGCTGATTCTGTAACCATCAGTTAGATGTAATCAGCCGAGGTGTGCCGAGTGTTTTATTCGCTGCGGGCGAATGAAGATGGAATCCAAGCAATGCATGAAAGCAGGGACAGCAAAAAAACACAATAAAAAATGTGGTAAAAAAATATGAAAATTCTCGGTGAATATATCTTGACTCTGGACTTATCACTGTATCTTCGGGTTAAATCTTGCGAAGAATATATCTAGACATAGGCCTATTGAGATTCTACTGTTTAGTAGGGTATAACAAAACAGTTGTTGACAGGAGTCTCGGGAAACAGTCGACCTGTTGGACCGGAGTGCAAGCTGTTGGCCGCGGCCTACGGCCTTGGGCAACAGCTTGCACTCCGGTCCAACAGATCGACTGTTTCCCCTTTACCCCAGATCAACCAGTCAACAACTGTATATTACTATGTGCCAAAGATTTTCCCGCGTTACATCAACATCAAATCGACAAAGGCACGAGAAAAAATGGTCAGACATTTATTTGGCAATTTTCACCAGGATTGCGAATTTCTCCAACCCTTTAATGGTGTTCAGTGCACTGCAGTTGCACTCATGGCCTTGTTTATGTTTATGCAACACATGCCAAATCTTTCAAACATTACATCCACTGATATTAATCAGGTGATAGTTAACGGTACAGATTTGTATCGTTTCGTGACACAGAGAAGTGGCCAGAATGGTTATTTATCACACCGTGATCTGCCTATAAATTTACGAGAGTGGAATGAACATTTACCAGGTGACATTGAATACCATTTTGATAGGTTGTACGGCCCTGTAAACGGTGTTCTGAATTTGGATGCTGGACAGTCATCGTTTGTAGATGCATTTTTAAATGCTATTAGTATTTCATCTTACAATATTGTGACATTTGGAGAAAGTATAGTGGCAGTATACTATAGTTATGATAGTAGCATGGTGTATGTTTTTTATTCTCACCAGAGAGACGAGAATGGCTTTCCTGATCCCAATGGTAATTCTGTCATGTTGAGTGTTGATAGCATTGACGAATTTATTGATTATGTTTTTAGTCTTTATATTGATAGTTTGTATGAAATAACACCAGTATATTTGCCATGGCCAACATCCAACATGGACAGCCCTCCATATTATAACATCACAAAAAGATTAACTGAGACTAGGTGTTGCCAACAAGAATGTAACAGTTATGGATTAAATCTACCAAATTCTTCCAATACAGTTCATCAAATAGGTGAAAATATTCTGCGAGCATTTCATTCTTATAGTAAACCTCACTGTCACAGTGGAAAAAAAACGTAAACAAAGCAGGCAAAGAAGAAGAAGAAAAATATTTCTTGTCACATTCAGGACACAATACTTGATTCTCCCAAAGATGACACCAATTGTTCTTACATTTTTTTCAATTTTTTTGTTGCACGAACATTTGAAAGATCCAATGAGTAATCCAGTTGTAACTGAATTTATAACAGTGATAAATGATAGCAACATCGATTTTTTAAGTAATGAAAATCACAACAAGGAGTATGAATTAAACATTAGAAAAACGCCTTGTTTTGCATGTAGAAGTTGTGACAGAATTTTATTTAGTGATCAGAATCTTCATATACAGGGTGAAATTCAAATAATGTCAGCAGTATTTACAAACAACGATGATTTGTGCCAGTTTTGCCATTCAAAAATTGTTAAAAAACAGATGCCATACTTGTGCTCAAAAGAGAATTTTCTTGATGTTGGAAATATTCCATATGAGTTAGCATGTCTTTCAAAAGTAGAAAAAAGACTCATATCATTGATTCAGGTTTTTATGACTATCATTATATTACCGGGAGGACAGTTTTTTGAGAAGGGTCTTGTATTAAATTTACCAACAAATGTACAACATATCGCCTCTCAACTACCTAATAATACAGACAGTACAAGTTTAATGGCTGTTCAGTATTTATATAATCATGGATATGCTGCTGCAAAGGATTTCAAGATATTTGTTAATCCTTCCAAAGTTAAACGAGCTCTGATATGGTTGAAGGAAAATAATGCTCTGTACTGTGACATCAAAATAAACATGAGCAGTTCTTTTCACAATTGGTCTGTCGTCAATGAATCATCAAGTTTACTAGATGATTTTGAGACATGTTCACTAACACCATTAAATGTCTCTGTACCAAATATAAACATAACTGATTGTTATTTTAAGAATGCCATAGTTGTTCCAAAAATTAATGAGAGTCCTACATATTTACGAGGTAGACTTTGGTGAAGAGAGAGCTTTTTCTTGGCTTTTCCCGAGAGGATTACATAGATATCGCTTTAAAAGGCCATTGAACATTCCACGGGCTATGTATTTTAAGCATCGACTGTACAATAAAGATGGAATATTTAGAAAAAAATGTGACATACTTACTTCATGCAGCTGTTTCAGTTGATATTGCTTTGTTGAAATCCGAAATAAGTATAAATATGAGAATGAGAAAGAGAGGAACTAATTCAGCTGTTACAGCAGGTGATGTTAGGAATATTCAAGACAATGCTTCACTTAGAGAGAATTCGTACATGTTTATGAAGAACATAAGGGGCACAGTTGCATATTTTCGAAATCAATTATATAATCTTTTGTCAATGTTTAAAACACTAGGCCCACCTACAATATTCATGACTCTGTCTGCAGATGACTTACACTGGCCTGAACTTGGTATGTTGTTATATGGTATTGGATATGATGAGGCTGTGAAAAAAAAAACAATTTTGAGGGTGTCAAGAGTGATCCTTTGTTGACAGCAACACATTTTGAAAGGAGATTTAAAAGTTTGATGAAATACGTTATTTTAGATGGCCCTAAACCTCTAGGTGAAGTTAAAGACTATTTTGCTCGAGTTGAATTTCAGAATCGTGGAAGTCCTCACATTCACATGTTTTTGTGGGTTAAGGATCTTCCAGGTAATTTGAATGGAGTTTCTGTCGCAGCTCTTGAAAATTATATTGAAAATACCATCTTTTCTATTACACCTGATGAGAATGTAGATAAAGAGGTTTATCAATTAGTTAGAAGACTTCAGGTGTACAGTCACACAACGTATTGTTCTAAGCATTATTCATCACGATGTAGATTTCGATTCCCAAAGGTTGAGTGCTCAAAAACAAAAGTTTTTAGCAATATTAACTTTTCTTCCAAAAATAAGGGCAAGTTTTACGAGACAGTAAGAACTGCAACAGACACCATGATAAACTGTTACAATCCTGTGATTCTTAGACATTGGCGAGCAAATATGGATATACAGTTGATATGCAATGCAGAGGGGGCTGCATATTATGTGTGTAGTTACATATGTAAATCAGAACCTGACGAGTTAAAAAGTGCTTTAGGAAAATTAATACATCAAGTTTTCAAGGAAAACCCTACTCTTCCAAAACATGTAAAATTATACAGAATTGGACTTACTGTTTTACGCCACCGAAGGTTAAGTAGTCAAGAAGCAGCCTACAGATTAAGTAATTTGAACATTGATTTATACAGGCAGGATATTCATTTTCATTAATGCAAGACCCCAAGAAAAAATGTTTCAAAATTTTGAAATGTAAACAAGATATTGAGAATTTACCAGATAATTCAACTGATATTTTTCATTCCAATATTATTGATTATTATCAGAACAGGCCTAACAGTGCAGATATGAATGTTATGTGTTTGTACAGATTTTGTGCTTGGTATGAAAAATGTTATAGTCCCCCATCACACAGAGCGATCTTGGAAAGAATTTTCATTACAAATTATGATATTTGAATGAAGAAGTGTAAAACGCCATATATTGTCAGGTACCCAAATTTTGCATCATCAACAGATGACTATTTTTATTCATTATTACTTCTCTTGGTTCCCCATAGAACAGATATTGAGCTTATTGTACCCTTTCCAAATGCAAGGTCAGCTTTTTTGAACAGAAGACTTTTAATTGATCAGAACATTGACTTCTCATATTTTTCATTTACAGAACAAATTGAAAACACTGTGAGGAGAATAATTCTTTCAGATGACTTAAATAATGCTGAAGTTAATGATATTGGTGATTGTAACATTGCTTATCAGAATGAAGGTGCAAATTTAAGATCAGAATTGGAAGACATGTACTTTCGTGAAATTTTGAAAGTGATTTACATGTACATACTTCAGGCAGCAGTTCTTGCGAAAATGATTTTTCCAGCGATGAATTGCATATGCATTCCTTATTTTGTCATATGTCTATTGATGAATTTCATGATAATGTTGAAAAGATGACTCAATCTCAAAAAAGAGCTCTTAACTATATTCATTTGAAATTTAAGGAGAAATCTTGTCCTTTTCATCTTTTTATAAGTGGTGGTGCAGGTGTTGGTAAAACTTTCACAAGTAGAATAATTATAGCATATTTGCAGTTATTCCATTCAGAGGTACTATCATCAAACCCGGTTATTGTTTGCGCCCCGACTGGAACAGCAGCCAATAATATTAATGGAAAAACACTGCATTCAGTTTTTAAAATACCAGTTGGTCCATTTTTAAAGTATAGTTCAGTATCACATTTAAGTTTGAAAAACATGAGAAAACAATTTCAGAATGTACACACAATTGTCATTGATGAAGTAAGTATGGTAAGTAGCGAGATGTTAACTTTTATCAGCAGAAGACTCTCTGAAATTAAGAGTTGCGAATCTGTTTTTGAGGATTAAATATTATTTTAATTGGAGATTTTTTCCAATTAAGACCTGTAAAAGGAAGATTTTCATTTACAAACACTCTAATATGGCATCTTTTTGATCCTGTATTTCTTGTAGAGAATGTTAGACAGTCAATGGATACTTCTTACTTCCACCTGTTAAATCGTGTGAGATTTGGTATTCCTAATGAAAATGATATAAGTATACTAAAATCAAGATTAATTCCAGAAGATAGAAATATGTCAATGCATTTGCACATTTTTCCCAAGAGAACTGATGTTGACAATTACAACAATAAACAACTGAAAAGATTACAAGGCATTCAAACATTCTTAGCAGTGCATTTTTTCTGTAATAATGATGTAAACCCAATAGGTCATGTTAATGAAAGTTACATTCCTATTGATGATCAAATTGCTGGTGGCTTAAGAAATGTTTTAAGATTGTCAATAGAAGCAAGAGTGATGTTAATCAGAAATACCTTTACTGAAAGAGGCTTAGTAAATGGAGAATTAGGTGTTGTTACTGGTTTTCAGTATTGTGAATCAAAACTAAAAAGAATTTTAGTTAAATTTGATGATCCTAATGTTGGCAAGATTTCTTCCTGTAATACAATTAACAATGTGCATGAGGCTATACCTATTGAACAAGTTGAACATGAATTTATACATGCAGGAAGACACATTGTTAGACTTCAGTTCCCTCTTGCTTTATCTTGGGGATGCACAATACACAAAGTGCAGGGATTATCTTTAAATTCTGCAGTCATTGACATAGGAAGTTCAGTTTTTGATTTTGGAATGACATATGTAGCTTTAAGTAGAATACGAACATTGTCTGGATTGTTCCTCTTAAAGTTTGATCCAACAAAATAACAGCAAGTGACATTGTACTGAACGAATATGACAGATTAAAGAATGAACGATGAATACATATATCTATATATAATATATATATATAGTATGCCAGATGATATTCTGAAATAAGATGCTACGTGTATTATAAGTTCCAAATTTTTGTTTATCACATTTTAATCTTTTCAGATGTTTTCATTTATGTTTCTTGTTCGCTTTTCATTCTACCTTTTTGATTATAAAAGGTATACATACTCCAATCAAAATTATTCAAATTTGTGGAAAATTTCTAAGGAGATTTTTTTTTCTTTTTGCAGGCAGGTAATGAAAATGAATCTATACATCTTCATGTCTTGAAAGTTTCGGAGAAGATGTTATCGTACATGAATAAAAGTAATAAAGAAATGAAGTACTTCAACTGTGTTGGAGCCATCGGAGAAGATGTTGTCAGACTGAGAGTGTATTTAACTTCAAAGATCAAAATGATAAAACCAGGAACTTCATTCAAATTTGTCAATGTCAGCAAAAGAGGTGAAAAAGAATACTGGGTAACATCACAATCGAATGTGCTCTACACAAGTCTTGTTGAAACAAATATTACTGCAGACAATGTTTTGTTGCCAGAAGAAATGCCTCCTGAAGGGGAAGTAAAAATGATTAAAGATGCATTAAAGTCTAGCGATAAAGCAACAGTATCAGGAAAGGTTGTCAAGGTAAAAGTCATTCAATAACTGATATTTTCTATTAAACTATACCATCCATAGAATTTATTAAGAAAAAGTGTTGATTTTTTTTTTTACAGATCTCTTTCACTTGCATCTATTTGAAGTATCAAGTCACTTGTGCTTGTAAAAATAAAAATTTGTAATTGAAATATTCTGGCTGTGTTTCAGGTATCACCTTTGAAATACAGGCAATGTGGAACTTTAGCTGTAAAAGCTTTGCTGCTGAAAGACAAGGACAAAACGGCAAAGGTGTGTTTATTCGGAAAGAATGCTGAAACCCCATACTCTAAAGGGGAGATGATTAAAGTTACAGCTGTCTATCCCAAACAGTATTTTGACACACTGCAGTTGACAACATCACCTACATCTACATGTGAGGTAATATATTTATTTGTTATATTCAGTAAAGAATAGCATCTGTATTCTCTTTATAGAGAAAACACTCAACATAATTGATATTTGCTCCTCCAAAAAATATTGGATTCGTTTTGTTTTTCATACAACAAAACAAATATACACTTTGTGTTCTGGCAACGTGGTTTATGCAAGGACATCGCGACGAAGATATTGCACTGCGCTCCACGTCAGCCAATACCAGGTCCCTTGGGAATAACATAATCAATGTTGCCCTCAACCCCAGTCAATATTTGTATATTGTGTGTGTTAGAGTGTATATATATAAAACAGACACACGCGGGATCTAAAAAATACAAAATTGAAGGATGTAACTTTGCATGTTTTGTTTCGTTATTTTAAGGACAGATGATACAAATAAAAAATATATGCCTGCATTGGTATATATTATCACAGAGTGGTCAAGGCATATATATTTACTATATAATAATATAATAATATAATATATATATATATATATATATAGAAAAAAGAAACACGAAAATATATATATATATTACCATTTTCCGTTTTGCAACAAGCAGTATTCTATACTTTTTTTCTTAATGCTTTGAGATATTGACCTTATTTTTTGTATGCAGGTGTATATTGATGAGCTACAGATCAAGTTTGAGTTTAATTTTGGTTGGTTCATTTTGTATGGACTTGTGCCACTTTAACTTGGAAAAAATACTGTTATGACAGATTTCTGGACATTTTGTCTAAACGTTTGAGATAATTGAACTAATTTTTTTGAATGCAGGTGTATATTAATGAATACAGATCAGCTTGAGTTTTATTTTGGTTTGTTAATTTTTGATGGAGTCGGTCCCTTTACCTTGGAAAACATTTCTTTTTAAAATAAGCAGTGATTGCTCGGCAATTAAAAGTGAGAATCACGGGTCTTTCAGAGTTAACCTAAAAATGGAGGCCTTGTTTAGCATCAGGTGTGGCACATAAAAGAACCTAACTGCTAAAAGCCATCAGTGCCTTGCATGTGTTTTTGCAGCCCTTTATAGGCAATGGTGACCTCCTAATTAAGTGAAAAGTTCTCAACGGGTTGAAAAACAAACAATCAATCAAAATTACTTTTTTATAACTATATTAATTAATCTTTACATTTTTATCACTTTATATCCCATTGCTTTTTAACTAAATATGTGCTTAAACTTAAATAATTTGTTGTTATTAAGATTTTTGATAAAAATTTGTATCATCGGTCCTTACTTAACATCGTTAAAACTTTATTAATGAAAGATTGTTATGGTTTGAGGCTCTTTGTTCCAGTTTATCAATGATAACCTTCAATTCAAATTGATGAGGATGATGGAAAAGAATTTAGTGCAGACGTGGATTTATGGAGGAGCAGGACGCATTCCTATCCCTATCACACTGACTGACTTCTCCGAAATTGATGTTTACCAATGTTGCAGCAATGGAGGTACTTTTATATAATGTTTAGTAAATATCTTACAAAATTTCACCTTGAAGTAGGACCTTGTATCTCATAAGGGATAAGGATGATATACATAGGTCAGTAGGAAACTGCTAATGTTACACAACGATACAACTAGCGCTGATTCTCATTGGTTAAACACCTTTTAAGAATAGAGGTGATTTTTCAATCAAGCACCTAGAACAATTAATGTTTAATGCACATTTTTTGTTGTTGTAATATAACATTAAATGATATTAAAGAAATAAAAATTATATTTTTCAGGTGATATGCAGGTTATCACCGAAATTTTAGACGGTAAAGCTTTTCATCAATGCGCTTCACGCATTGATGAGTTTTACCATCTAAAATTCGGTGATACCTGCATCACCCGAATATAAGATTATTTCTTATATCAATAATAAGTTTTAGAAATCACTGATTCTCACATGCAAAAATATATAGTAGTTAAACTTTTTCCAGTAGAAACATTCAACTTGAAATATTTCTTGTAAAACTATGTGTAGGAGTGTATGTATGCTGCAGTACTACATGTAATTATATTGTTTCAGCATGCAGGCAAAAGAAGATGGTACAGAATGAGTGTCCTGTATGCAAAAGAACAGATAAACCAGAATTCTTGCAGAGTAAACTTTCTTTATACAGCTAAAGACAAGAAGGATCAGAAAATTGTCCTTTTTAAGTCAACATTGGAACTTATTCTTAGACTGAATTGGACCTTGACAGTACAAAGGAAGAAATTACACAGAAAATTATTGAATTTCTTCCAATAACAACCAAAGCCTGCATTTCAGAAGGAAACACCCTTTATAACATTCAGTAAAACACTTGTGTAATTACCCAACTATTCATATGTTGACCTGGAGTGCTTTGAACAGTGCTAGTCAATAGAGATCTATTCGTTAATTTTTTTCACTCTATTGTTTTGAAAATTAGTAGAGATTATTCTAATTAGTGAAGATGTGTATGGAGATTTTTGTGATTGTTCTTGAAGTTAATGCTTGTAGATTGAAATTTTAGGTAAAGATTTATTCAGTTATATTTAACATACTGCTCTGTAGCTCACTGAGCTCAGTAAAACTAACTTCATATTTGTTATTGTTGAGGGATCAGTGCTAGTCTGAATAATGAGTGTTTGGAGAATTGCAAAGAAGTAATTTTTTCACTTCTATTGTGTGTAGAATTATAGATTTTGTTAATTTCAAACACTTTTAAGCAGAGAGTTTGAATACTGTTCTTGTTATTAAACATCTACTAGACATTTCTGCAGTTATTTATTTGGAAAGGTTTTATAAATTGTCATTTAAAAACAGATGGTACATTCCTCATTTTTATGCCCCCGCCATAAAATGGCCGGGGGCATATAGTGTTACCCTGTTCCTTCTTTCCGTCATCATTTGGTTTCCGTTCATTATCTCTGCAACGGTTCAACACATTCAACTCAAATTTGGATATGGATACGTCACAGGAATACGTAGAAATTTGCCTTAAATCCTCATGAATAACCTTGTCAGCGCAACTCCTCTGAAACTACTGATCCGAATTTTAAGAACACTGATATGTAGCAACGATCATATGTAGTTGTGCATATTACCAGTAGTTAAGAAAAACTGCTTATGTGTAAGTTTGCATACATTTAATATGCATATTCAGAAAATTAATGTGCAATACACCTAGATAGAGGAATTGCCACAATAGGATTTATTGTCCTTAACAATTAATATTTCTTTCGTTATTATTGTTTATTAATTATCTATAGAAAATAGCAATTTTTTCACTATCAAAAGTTTTGCCAAATTATCGATTATATTCAGTGGTTGAAATTCCTTTAGAAGATATATTTCTATCATGTGCAAAGTTTAATGAAATAAAGATTTTTGAAAAACTTATGACATCACATGAGGGTGGATCAACTTTAAAAGAAATAATTGTTTTGCGTCCGATTTTTGACGCTTGCGTCAATAAGTTTCTTGTTATATTTTGGTATAATAATGATGATATAATGATTGGTTTTTATATAGCGCTTTATCTACCTACATGTAGGTACCAGAAGTGCTTTACAATACATTATTACACCAGCAGATGATAACAATCCAGAACCTTCTCAGTGCAAGCTTCCGTTACAGTGCTAGGACACTCAACATTCTGACAAGATCTTTCACTGTCTATAGCTAGGTACTCCTTTTACACTTGGGTAGAGTGAAGAAATTCGTGTAAAGTGCCTTTCCCAATGACACAATTAACGTCAGCCTTGCCACGGCCAGGATTCGAACTCACACACTCTCGGTTGAAAGTTCGAAGGCCTAACCATTAGGCCACCGACGCCACTATGTTCTGGAAAAAATGTTCACAAAAAGCTACATAGTTTTTAATGTAGTTTGGTGATGTTGGCACTTTAAAATGTATTCATTGTTGTTCAGCTCTGCATTCATTCACAGTTCAAGAGTGAAGTAGAACATTTCAATTGGACAATGTACGATGATTTTATAATAGTAAATAGAATGCCACTGTAAATCAACCTTTTATTTCACAATTTATCTGGTTCACAGCAACTTATTTTGACGATTAATTGAGAGGCAGTAAAGACCTGGTTCAGAGCAGAAAATATTTGCAAAAACAAGGTTCACGATCTTGCGAACCTGATGATAATTTTTCACATGTGTATAAAAATTTACGTTCATTAAATATTTCCTGAAAAATAATTGTTTTCTTTATAACCACCAGTTAAAGATATTAAATATCTAGAAGATGGATTAGTTAAAGGAGAAAATAGAATTCTGGACCTGTTGAATGCACAATACCATCTGGAGGGACGTGTACGATATTTAGAGATAAAAGTAAACAGTGTTACTGCATTACTATGCAAGTTGACAGAGGAAATAAATGAAGAATCATACATCCTAGAAGAAATGACCACCAAGAAAACATTGATAAACAGAGTGAACTACTTAGATAGTTCCTTTGGAAGCATTTCACTGAGGATAAAGAGAATGGAACAATCCCTCAACTCATCGCAATCAGAACACCCAGCCTTAACTAGTGATGAAACCTCAATCCCTCAACTCATCAGAATATCTATATCAGGTCAGTGTTGTAGTGATATAACCTATATATCAGGTCAGTGTTATAGTGACGGAACTTTAATATCAGGTCAGTGTTGTAGTGATGGAATCTTTATATCATATCAGTGTTGTAGTGATGGATTGTCTATATCAGGTCAGTGTTGTAATGATAGAATCTCTATATCATATCAGTGGGGTAGGGGTGGATTGTCTAGATCAGGTCAGTGTTGTAGTGATGGATCCTCTATACCAGGTCAGTATTGTAGTAATATAACCTCTATATTAGGTCGGTGTTGTAGTGATAGAATATCTATACCAGGTCAGTTGTAGCCATAGAACCTCTATACCAGGTCATTGTAAATTAGTGATAGAATCTTATATCAGGTAGTGTTGTAGTGATAGAACTCTATACCAGGTCAGTGTTGTAGTGATGGAACCTTTAAATCAGTTCAGTGTTGTAATGGCAGAACCTCTATATAAGGTCATTGTAGTGATCGAACCTCTAAACCAGGTCAGTGTTGTAGTGATAGAACCTCAATATCAGGTCAGTGTTGTAGTGATGGATTGTCTATATCAGGTCAGTGTTGTAATGATAGAATATCTATACCAGGTGGTTTAGAATAGGTCCTCAGCATCCCCTTGC